>VZTU01008041.1:0-10144 GCA_013400835.1 Zapornia atra
TGATTCTGTGTGATTCTGTAATTAGACAGCAGCTACATCTCTCCTAATAGTTCAGAGTGTTCCTTTACCACTTTTGATGAAAATATATGTAGTAATAATACCTGTGGAAGAAAAAATCTGTACCTAAAAACTTTGCCTTCATTATTTTCCTTCCCTTTAATAGTCCTAAGACTTTGATTCTGCATGTCTTTTTCATTCTTGTGATGATAGTGAATAGAGAATGCACTTTTCTAGTTTCAATAGAAATACTGAAACAGAACCTACTTTACATACTGGAAGTCAGGCATAATAAAAGTAAAAGCATAATGTAGCATTTCATCAATGAGCACCTTTAAAAGAGAACGGAGGCAAGTTTACTCCAAATATTAAATAAATTAATAAATAAATCAAGCTTTCTTATATGTAGTATAGTTTCAATATACTATACCTCACTCCTGTAGAAAGAATTGCAATGAAGTATAAAAGACACTATGCAGATATGGAACAGTCACCAAGTCTCTCTAAAACTTCTCATTAAAATGATCTTATTACGCTATTTTGCAACAATTTCCAAGCATCTTTCTTTCAAAAATAACTTGAAATATACCAATAACAGACATATTAAATTTAGAATTTTAAGAACATAATTTTACATTAAATAAGTATAAATAATGACAACCAGAAAAACAATAAAATATGCATGTAGGGCTTTAGATGACAGATTCTCGGAGTTCTCAGTCAGTGTGCCTCACAATGTGCAAGCAGATTCTTCCCTTGCTTTTAAAACATTTATGTGTTTTGCTGTTTTAACCAGGATTAGGGAAAGGTGGAATTCAAGGGCAGTATGACTTGAGTACACACATTTGGTATATTTATTCTTTGAAAAATTCTGCTCACCATGTCTCTCAATTGAAGATTGAAATGCATCTTAGGTCAAATTGTTTGACTTGTAAGACACATCAGGATTCTCAACCAACTTTTTGTTGTTGCCCAGTTTCTTAAAGGGTAATGAGAGATTTTTCTGTCCACTACTTCATAACTTGTTCCTTAGAAATGGTGGGCTGGACATGATACATTGTTACATTGTATGTTTACAGGAAAAAACCCACTGAATTTACAAACTATGTCTCCATCACCCATTATTATTCATAATGGAGAATAAATTAGTCATATATAGTCCCACTAATGTGAACTAAGGTAGATCTTAACATAGTGGGGGTTTTTTATGTTTAACATTGCTGTTCTGCTGGTAGAGTTTCTGTAGAGATGCAACACTTTAATTGTGTCTCTACATCACGTACTGATATATAATGAAAACAAGTATAAAAAAACAGCACTAAAGAAGTTTTTGCTAGTTCCTGCACCTTAAATGTGACTAGTAAGTAGGTATGATTCTTTATTACTAGTAGGGCAAGATACAAGTAATACATGGAAGGCTGCCCTCATTCTCAATACAGAAGTGTATTGTCGGTTCAGTCCGCACATTTAATGAAAGCCACAACAAAAGTTCACTGAAGAAAGACATTCTTAAGGCATTCCATGTTTCTGTGTATATTCAATATTTTAATGTAATGTGTATATTCTC
Source organism: Zapornia atra (assembly GCA_013400835.1). Lineage (NCBI taxonomy): Eukaryota > Metazoa > Chordata > Aves > Gruiformes > Rallidae > Zapornia > Zapornia atra. The sequence goes on from VZTU01008041.1 coordinate 1,565, forward strand.
AAAAGCCTAGCAGTGAAAAAATATTTGAAATGATTGGTGACTGCTAAGGTAGTTGCTGCAATCAATGTGGCAATCACATTTAAGGATTCAAGAGAGCTTAGTCACAGCCCAGGAGCTGAGCTAAACAGCGAAGAAAGAAAAAGTGGGCAGGTTGCTAATAAAAAGGCTTTACACGGAGGTGTTGATATTATAATTTCTTGAATGAAGAATGAATGAAGGACTGAGACTACTGCAAGAGGTGAGTTTGAAAGCCTTCACATTTGAGTTAAAGTATTAATATTCCCACACATTCACGTTTCACAGAAATTTTTAGGAACAGTAACATAACATGTAACTGTGGCACATCAGTGCCTGAAGAGGGAGAAAAATGTTTGTCTGAGTTACAGTTTTCTGTAGATAGTATGAGGTTGCATTTTGGATTTGTGCAGTTTTGGTTACTGCTGAGCAATGTTTTGTGGTGGTTCAGCCCCAACCAGTGGCTGAGCACCACATGCCACTCACTCACTCCCAGAGGAGAAACAGACAGAGCCTCCATGGGTTGGGCTAAGGACAGTTTACTGACAAAATCACTATGCAAGTAGAACAATTACACTATTACACCCAGTAATAACACAGGCCACCTTACTGACCCAACAATTACAGAGTGCTGCACAATGGGAGGACCAACCCAATGCCCCAGCTGTACTTGTACTGCCCTGGAGGTACCCAGGAGCACCCCTCCCCAGCCACCTCCTCTTATAGGGGAATGATGTCAGGTGGTGTGGAAAACAGTCCAGGCTAACTGAGCTCACCTGTGCTGGCTGCTTGGGGAAGTTAATGCCAGTCCAGGCCAGAACCGGGACATGCTTATGCAGGGTCAAAGCCTTTTTATTTCTCCCTCCACCCCACCAGTGAGGAGGCTGGTTTTGCACAAAAACTTGGTAGTGTTTAAAGCCAGGACAGCTGGCCCTGACTGACCAAACGGATATTGTATACCCTATGATGACATGCTCAGTATAGGTAGCTGGTGAATGATGGAGGAATGGAGAGATGTTCTGAGTGACGGTGTTTGCTTTCCTAAGTAACTGTTACTCTTGATGGAGCCCTGCATTCCTGAAGATGGATGAAAATGTATCTGCTGATGGAAAGTTTTACTTCGCTTTCATGCATGACCTTTGTTTTGCCTAGTAAACTGTCCTCATCTCAACCCATGAGTTTTCTAGCTTTTATCCTTTGGATTTTCTCCCTCATCGCACCAGGGCTTGTGAGCAAGCACCTGCATTGTGCTTGGTTGCTGGTTAAACCATGACAATATGAGATGGACATCTGCTGAAAGGCAATTGGAGATTGTTCTAGCTGTAAGGTGGCAATGCTACTGCATTCATAGGTAGCTACTAGAGGTTTGCAAATATGCTTCCTCTACAGACTTGCAGATGATACTAAATTAAGGAGAACAATTTACCTTCTTAAAAGTTAAGTTCCAGTACAAAGAGACCTTGAGAAAATTGTATATTGGTGTTGGATACTGAGATGTGTTAATCTGAGTAGTAGTAACTGCCTGTATAACCAACCCAGTATAACCTGAGTTCTCACTGGCTAGCCCAGCTAATCTGAATACAGGCATTTCAGAACTGAGTATGTGCCAGCAGCGTGCATTCAATGTAAACAGAATCAGATAACAAGCTACATTAGGATGAACAATTACAATTTTGAGGAAAGTTCTTTCTCTTTACTCAGTGCCTACAAAGCTGCGGCAAAAGTAATACTATGCTGCTTAGTTCCTCTAGTTTAAGAGTGATGTTAAAAACAGTAGCACAATTAAGATGGCTGCACTCCTAAAGTACTGTTCTCCAAATCTTTTTGATTCTGAAACCATATTGTTAATATTTTTTTGAGCACGCATCCCATATATATATATATATTACATGTATATGTTACTACACTGGTATGTTATGTACATTATAAAACATACACAAAAATGGAAATGAAAAAAAGATGAGATAAATTTTATTTTTAAAAAATATGTTTTACTTTATTTAACAATGGTACAAACATATGCTTTGTTCCTATACCCCATGAGATTTTTCATGTTTCTTGAACCCTAGTTTGGAGACCACTGACCTAGAGCACAGAAGAAAAGCATGATGGAGCATGGCTTGTTTTCTTCAATGAAGAGGAGACCAAAGGAAACATGTTTGTGATAGTCTTAGGATATTTGAAGGAGGGTGACAGCGCTGAGGAAAGAAACTCCTCTCCATAGGGGCAGAAAATATAGTAAAGGGCAGTTCCACAACTTGTACCCTGGAAGAGCCAGCCTAGTTTTTAGGAAGCAATTCTTCACCATGGAGTCTGTGTAGGACTTGCCAGAGAGGTTCTTTAAACTCCACACCTCTAAGCTGTCAAGATTTTTCCAGGAAAAAACATAGCTGGCCAGGACAAATACTGTGAATAACTCTTGTTCAGGTTGAGCTAGGTGATCCTTAGAAGTCTTTTAAAACAAACATTTCTATGATTCAGTGTCTTTAAATTTAAAAACCAAAGAAACAAAACCACCCCCCACACTTTGTAATAAATAAATATATAAAACAGATAGAGCTTAATGAATATGTAGAACTACTTTGGTTGACCAGTGTGGGTGTCTTACACAAAAATGGTTTTGCTGGCTTGGACCAGAGGTCCGTATCTAGCTCTTTCCAGCAAAGACCAGTAGCAGGTATCTCAGCTATCTAGAGAAGAACTAGGAACTGTGTTAATAGTGGTAGTTTTCTCAATGAAGTCTTGTTCAGTGATTTGTAACTTGGAGACTTTCAGAACTAAAAGTGTTCTCTGTGTGCTTTATAATCCCTGTCTAGTAGTACAAGCCCATCTTTAAATCTATGGAAATTCACTATGATTGTTCAAAGTGTGAATTTTCAAGGCCTTTTTATAGTAATCTTTCCTAATATACAAAGGCAAATATATTTTTTGTGCAAACAAAATCCCATTCGCTGTTAAGATTATTTTTTCTTCTTCACTTCTTCAGAACAGGAGTTTGAATTGGGTATTAAGATACTGGTTTTTAATCCTATGCTAGTTTATTCTTTTTCTGAATTTGATATATACTGTTTTTTAAAGACAAAAATGTCTTGGGCTTACTGTAAATATCTGCTGGCAGCTATGCAGGGATATTGGTTGCCAAATATGCAAACTGTTCTTTTATAGCTTGGAACAATTTTCTTGGTGAGGGAATGGGAAGCTATAGTAACACAGTTTTTGCTTATATAGGTATAGCTTTATGAACATTTTCTTCAAATAGGAAAATAGAAATGTTGTACACTTTTATTGATATGATATCAGCTAGTTATATAATGCTGAGCTTTGAAAAGTAATGATGAAAAGAGAGGATCAAAATGCAATTTCCATTTTGGTGGGTGATTCCTATTTGCTTTAAAACTACATGAAAAGCAATATATATTTAAATTTTTCATAAAATACTTTTTTGCTAGCAAATTTTAGTTTAGTTTAGCCATTTAGAATACTGTCTTGTAGGTTAATAATCTTCACTTTGTATTAGTCTTCTTTTTGACAGTAGGTACTATAATATATATTTGATAAAATTTCCTGTTCTTTAATCTGTCTGTAGCTAATTGTTGTTATTCCATTTGCTATGTTTCTATATACTGAAGTTCTCCAAAACCTTAAGTCCTCGTTCCATAGACTTTAATAGATTGAAATACAACTACCAATAAGGATTATAAATAGAAATCCTATTTCCATCATCTAAAGGACTGTGAAATACTTATGTTAAAATACATGTGCAGTATATGACTGAACTTCAAAATGAAGTAAAAGGCAAAGATCAATGTAGTATGTCTAAGCTCTGGGTTTCAATTGCTCAGAGGAAGGATTATATTTTCCTCAAAACTTTTTAGGTGCCTAAGAATAAAGCAAGTTTATTTCCCTTCATTATAAAGGAAAGTTTATCTTCAATAGCTTTACCATACTTATTTTACACAGCTTTTGATAACTTACATCCCTTCACTGGATCTCCTGCTTTATAAATATGAGCCTAAAAAAAGAGAAATATTTATAGCTATTGTGTGCTAACTTTTGAAATCCAGTTGTGCAAGTAGAAGTGCTTAATTTTGAGAATGAAAAATTTACAAGGAATTTGGACACTGGAAAACATGTCACAGGTATCTTTAATAAAAAGTTACCTTGGTTTGTACATTAATAAAAAGAAAAATTCATTTAGTCAGTTATACAAATTTGCCAGATTGTGACAATGATCTCTGTATACCAGATCTATCACATACCTCTAAGAGTATATTACAAATACGTGTCTATGCTTGTATCTACAACAATCAACCTCAGTAATCTGTTAACTTGTAAGGAAACTAATGAAAATGTCAAATGAAACAAACCTAGGATATGCAGGAAGAGTACAAGGCCCAAATGGTATTAACAGATTAAAATTTCCTGCTGAAGGCATTATGATTGTGTTGGGCTTTTTCCCCTATTTCATGGCAGATGTCATACGAATTAGTTCCCTAGCAGCCCATGTTTCAGTGCATTTGCAGTTTATACAAACAGGTTCCACCTGCATAACAGTTCATCTTTTAAAAAAGTACTAATCACCTAAGATTTTAACATTTCTAAGTGTATGTTTACTATGTGAATTCATCTGAATTCTTGCTTCGCTGGTAGCAATTGCTGTTTTCAATTGTGTAATGTGACATATGCATCCTAAGATGAATGGTTCAGATAGATTTTGTTTAGTCTGTTTATTCATGGCAATCTACTGAACATTAGTGTAACTCTCTGGTGCCTTTAGCTACCAACAGGTAGTGAAACTGTCCTGTTGGCTGTTAGGAGAGAAGGAAAAGAGACAGTAACCACCTGTCAATGTAGTAAACCAGGTGTGTGCTCTTCTGGTTGTCATAACAATCCTGCAGGCAGGCAAAAGAAAACTGTATGCGGTTTCAGGGACAGGGGCTGTTGAATGTAAACTCTCCCTACCGCTTCCCCAGAAAGGATCTAGGACATCCAGTGACATTTTTATCACTTTCAAAAGTTATTGTTAATTCAGTTCCAAACAATTTATCTGCTGTTGCAAGAGAAGAAAGAAATATGAACTGGGAGAGATCTGCTTGCTTTTCACATGTTGAACACAAAAGTGGAAGCAAAAAGCATTGTAATAGACTTCCGTTTATAGCTAATTTATTTCATAAGGGAGTGCACATGTGGTCAGCCTGTTAACAAAACAACAAAAAATTGCATGTATCAGGCAGAGAAAATGCTAAGAACTAGTGTTTGAAATGTGAGTGTATTTGTTCTCAGTCAGCTTACCCTTTGGACTGAAAACTGACTATATAAAGGAAATAGGAAACCACTGATTCAGGGAAAATAAATGGAAAAAGGCATCTGATTGTTGAAAACTTAATTTTGAAGGATGTATGGAAAATTCTGTTTTTTCCTCAAAATTTTCACAGCATTTTAAAGGCCTAAACAATATTAGGTGTTAGATTGCTACCAATTTTTGACGTTATAAACAAGAGAAATCATAACAACTTAAATCTTGTAGGTTTTCCTGGTTTTCATCAGGTAAATTTTCACAAGAAGCTGGTAAAGAATGCAGCCAGAGAGAGCTAGGATGGTGAACCTAAACTACCCAAGGGGATATTCTACACCATGATGTCATGCTGTAGATATAAAGGGAAGGGCTGTCTGAGAAGGAGGACTTGCTGGTTGGGGACAGGCTTGCAGCATTGGGCTCCAGGCACTGAGCAAGCAACGTGGTATAACACCTGCTTTGTATATTCTTTCATTACTGTTATTTTTATTTTCCACTTCCTTTGCTATCACAGTAAACTGCCCTTATCCCAACCCTGAGGTTTGCCTTTGCCTTTCCATTCTCCTCCCCATCCCACAAGAGGGAAGGGTGAATGACCAATGGAATGATGCTCAGCTGCCAGCTGGGGCTAAACCATGACATAGGTTATGTTCAGTTTTATCCTTATATGAGTCAGATATATTATTTCTTAGCTTAGGGAATAGCAGCAAGCATTTAAGTTTTCTATTTTTTTTGGGGGGGCAGGGGTGGGTTGGCTTTTTTTTTGTACAGTATTAGCATAGCTGACTTGTAGTTTTGCTTTTGTGTATGCATATATGTATGATGAAAAATATAAAGATTGTTGGTTTTATGATAAAAAGCTTCAGGACATGCCAATTCTTACATGAATAGGAGTATCAAGTGCAATCCTGACACCTGCATTATCCAGTCACCGTTTTTGGTTTTTTTTAAGTTGAAAAGTGTGGTTAGGTTAGAGATACTGCTCTATCTGCTGCATTTACTGTGAGAGAATGTCTTCCTGTTGCAGTAAAAAGTTCACGTTATCTTCTATTCCTGGGTCTGTCCATGGTTAGCAATATTCTGATTCCAACATGTACCCGTCACCCCCATCACCCTCTTCCTATTTGCAGGAAAAATGAAGTTTTCACTCACTGGAGACTGACTCAGTGAGGTCACTCAGTCATTAGCCTGATCCCATTGCTGTGTTCAACTATCTCTCACTTGGGATCTCCTGAACAGATATGTGACATGGGAGTCCCTCTCGTGGCCTATGATGAACCTGAAAGAGACCCTAGAATTGGTGACTTGGCAGCCTGAAGTGAACAGAGTCCATCAAGGTTTTATATCTTCCTTTCTCAACATACCATCTAACTGACGAAGACAACACTGCTGATCAGTACTAGAGTGGTGAGTCAGGTTGCATAACTCCATGTAGCTAATCCCAACACTGTGGTGAAATGTTACTACTCATCATGCCTCCCTCCAGGCTTCTTTATACTTCAGATAAATAGTGAAAGAGTGAGTCTACACCAAACCCTGTTAACTTTTGTCCAGTTCTGTACAAGAATCTGCAAGGACTTAGTCCCTGGTTATCTTCTCTTTGATACACTAGAAACAGCAAAACCTTTATCTATGATATTTTAGGCATCTCAGCTCAGAAAATTAAACATTTGGCATTATCTGTACTGCCTATTGCAGATATTCTCTCACCTGGGTTAATCCTCAGACCTTTCTGAGGAGAGTGGGAGGTGTTATTAGGTGTGAATGACTCACATTATACTAAGACATAGAATGGTGGCAGTCAGTACGGGTACTACTTGAACATCAGTACCCAGAACCACACTTCAGTGAAAAACATCCCAGTAAGCACAATCTGAAAACTCCTTCTTAAAAATCCTCAACTTGGAACTTTTTCTCTGTAAAGAACCACTTGTCAGTCTCTGTAATCATAGTCTGCTTTGCTTTTGCTGAACCATCTCACTGAGGAAGTGTGGTAACTTCTAGCTTTCAGATGCATTTGGTCTAAGTTTTATATGTGTCCTGAGTATAGTTTGAGAAATATACACAAACTGCTATTAATGATGGGCAAGGTGTAATAAAATACTGTGGTCCTATCACTTGCCCATATTGAAAATTGATCCCAAAATGACACAGGAGTACCTTCAGAGCAAATAAAGCATAAGCACAGCTCTTCAGTGCTTTCCCTCTGAAAGCTTCAAGAAGTTGGAAAAGTGCTCTCTTGCCTATATCTGATGAAATGTTCATTTGCTGTCTTTTATTCCTTTGCTTTTATTCATTTGATGAGAATTGCAGATGCATTTGTGCATAACTACTATCTGTTTCAATTTTTATCATGTTTCCTCAAGCAAACACAAGAAAGTGTCCACTGGGTAACATGTAGATGGTGATTACTATGGAGGTTCTTTGTCTCTATAAAAAATGTTTAAAAGACAGAACTGCTGTTTGGCTGACATGAATAAAGTAATACATATTTAATGACACAGCATACATTAAAATGTGTTCTGAATTAAAGTAGTCTGTCCTGCTTATTAATGGGTTGTGATATGATGGCATTTTATATAGGGGAAAGTAAAGATGTGCTGGGCTGAATTTCTTTTTCTATACCCTTACACCCACTCTAGAACAAAATTCAGTGTACAGGCTTCCAACAGTTTGATATAAGTGAGGCTCATCTGAGCCAAGGGAAACCAGCAGCTTGCAGAACAAATAGTGGCAAGTGCCTCATATATAAATGGCAATAAAAAACCTATCTGCATTAAATAAGTGAAAGCCTGTTAATATGAAATTTGAAGCGTGTCCTATAAAACATTCCAAGTATGTTACAAGGTAGCAGTCCATTTTGTGAGTGTGTTTTTTACTTAAATATTGCTATGAAGTAAAGTATTTGTTGACAGTAGGCTTTTCTGATCCTGTTTCTAGGGAGTTTAATTATAATCCGTTACTGGAATTTGTCACAGCTGTCTTGCTTCTTCATCCACAAATCATCATGGTTCTGTGTTCTTAAGCTATAAAGAAAGTGTTTCAGTGTAAGCCCTTCTTGGTTTTTATTCCCTTTGTGATCTCTTAAAACTAGGAACAATAAATTCAACTGTCCACTTCAAAATATTTTGTAGTGAACCAAAAGAATGAAGTTGGAAAAAATAGTATTTTGGAGGCTAATATCCTTTTGGAACATTTGCTTAGGATGACACTACTCCTTCCCACAACACATTACTCTAAGCCAGATGAATATGTTATTTGCAGGTTAG
>VZTU01008063.1:0-16564 GCA_013400835.1 Zapornia atra
AATTTCCTAGGAAAAAAAAAAAATTCTTAAACTTGAAGGAAACTAAGGGTATTTCACATGTACTGTTAGTGAATGCTCTCAGAACCCTTCAATAGATGCTCAGCTGGATCCAGCCTTTCTTGCCCTTGACTGACTGTCAGGCTGCTATGCACTGCTAAAATGTTGTCAGGTTCCACACAGCAATGTCTATACTTCATGGATGAAAGTAGGTGTTTAAGGAACCTACCCTGCCAAGTACATGATATTCATGTAACACAAGCCAGTATCAAGAATAGTAGATATAATTTAGGGACGAGAAAGGTGAGGAGAAAGAGAGAAAATAAAAGATTTTTCTTTTAATTGTAACAAAATAATCACAATAAAAATATTTTTCCTATTCACAAGTTATCCACCTTTTGTTTTAGCAGGGAAAATTTAATAATACTAGACAAAGATAATCACAAGGTATTTTGGTTTGGGTTTTGGAGTTTTTATTTGTTTTGGTTAGTTGCTTTTTTCCTCAAAATTCTCACAGCTTTCATAAAAAGTTCACACTTTCTTCACAATTATTATTATTTGTTCTCTCCCCTCTCATATTGCATCTTATTGGTTCAGGTGTCCTTCATTCTCACATCCATTTTTGTAATTGACAATTAGTCCTTTTATTCAGTAGAAACCCCCTTTGATAAACTTACACACTAGTTCTTTTAAATAACTTCCCCCTTTTCTTCCCTCGAGATCATGTTAAACTTGCTCAGCAATCAGTCTTCCAGGCACACATTCGTTGAGCCCCAAGTCACAGGAAAATGACTGGGATGGTTATGTTCTGTTTTGAGTCTGGCATCCAAACAGAAACTCATAAAAACTATCTGTATTGTAATGCCACATGAAAAGGAGCCTCCCTTCTGACTAGCCAACATGCATCCCTGCAGACAGCAAAGATTAATAAAACTTTAACCACTAAATTTTCAACAATGAGTCTATTCATTAGAAGGAGGAGGGGAGGCATAACTTCACCACAAAAGACTGTGTTGCACTAAGGCTAATAAAACAGAGGTTTCAATTTACAAGCAGTAGGCAGAGATTGGTTGAAAAGACAGGTACATTTTCATGCATGCCATAGGGCTGGAAAACCTTTTCAAAGAAAAAAAAAATGACAGTGACTGACACGTAGCATAGGTATAATTAATAAGGGAAGTTGAGCTCTATTGTTTCATCTTAAGTAAGTATTGTCAAAAACCCACAGATTTTATGCCTCCAACGAAATCTGTAACAAAGAATTATTGTGTCCTTTTTTAGTAAGCAGTGATAGCAGTATTTGGATTTATAGTTGAGAGGATACTAGCTTCATGTCTGTGTGAGAATGATGGTGTGGGGTTTTTTCCCTTGGTGCAGAAGATGATTCTAAAATAATTAAAAAAAAAATCCAACCCATCTAGAATTCACAAGTGGAGCTACAAGTTAAAATCTGAGGTTGGATTCTTTATTAAAAAAAACAAAAAGGCATCTTGTTACCTGAAGTTTATATCCATCTCTGGACTTCTAGCTGTGCAAGTACATTTCTGAGTTGCTTGTTCCATCTGGTTGTATGAGACCTTTTTTAGTTTCCTATAGATAGGCTTTCTATTGTGCTTCTGATGGGAGAATGTGGAGAAATTACTAACCAGCTGTCTGTTAGAGATATCATATAACCTAAGCAATTTCACAAATGCAAACTGCAGATGCTAATGGAAAACTGCACAAGCAAATCCTAGAATGAATGCCCCCTGGCACAGTTTCTATTTTCTTGAAACAATTCCTGAGTTACTTTGCTATTGTTGCAACTTCTGTGGGCAATACAAATTTGTATATGAGTTTGAAACAAAGCTACCAGGGCAAATACATTGTCTTGGAAGCTTCACCATGTTAAAGACATTGTGTGTTGAAATTTTACTATTCTTTTTTTAATGTGCAGATTTGAAGGTATGTTTTGATGAAAGGCAGTAGTCTCTTTGCACTAGTATACTACTCCATCTAGTTACATAGAACTATGTCATGACTTGTCAACATGCCTGTAATATTGCAAATATAAGCAAGAATGGTGATATTGCCCAAAATGGGAATATAGCATTGGTTTATATGGGCATACATATGTGTATGACCCTGCAAGCTACTGAGATATTTTCACATCCACTGTACTACCTTCTGAGATCAGGAATTTTTTTTAAAAATTGGTGTTTTTTAAACCTGTACTTTTCTCACCAGTGTTTTAGAGAAACCAGCATATTTGGAATTGTGTTCTCTATCTGTCCCGGTTCTGGACAGGCCAGAATTAACCTCCCCAAGCAGCCAGCACAGGTGAGCTGAGCCAACCTTGCTGTTTCTACACCACCTGACATCACTCCCCACAAAAGGGGCCGGTTCCGGAGGGGCACTCCTGGGTGCCTCTAGGGCAGTCCAAGTGTGGCTGGGGTGTTGGGTCAGTCTTTGTGTTGTGCAGCATTTTGTAAGGTACTCTGTGTTGTCACCTGATGTGAGTGTACTTGCCTGTTATTGTTCTACTTTCACAGTGCTTTTGTCAGTAAACTGTCCTTATCCCAACCCATGGAGGCTCTGTCTATCCTTCAGGAATAAGCAAGTGGCATGGGGTGTTCAGGCACTGGCTGAGGCTGAACCAACACACTATCATTTCTGTATTAATCATGCTATGCAAATCATCCTGTTTGCAATCTTGCCTAGGTTACGGACTGTTCTTACTGAATCTTCAGTGGAGAAGGAATTTCCATCCTCATTTTTGAGGGTTTGTGTCAGTATCTCTTGTGGAGAGTCCTAGCAGTCCATCTGACAGCACATACTTATAACTATCTCATTTGTGCACTCTCCACAATATCATGAAGGTGTTTGTTGACAAAGGCTTAATGCTTTGTTGTTTGTAAATACACAGTTTCTTCCCAATCCAGAAGACAAAATTATTGCTACACATTTCTAACAATCTGTGCTCATCTCTCCCTCTCAATTTTGAGAACATCAAGAATATTGTATCCAGTTTTAAGTCCCTCATTATGAGAACGATGCTAGTAAGAGGACATGTTCAGTATGGAGGAGAGTCATGTCCAGGGAGACTTATCACTTACCTGGAGGGTACAAAGAAGAGGGACCCAGACACTTCACTATGGTGTGTAATAGGGGGATGAAAGTTCAGTCTAACTTGCAACAAGAGCGGTTTAAGATAGATGAAGGGAAAATTTTTTCACCATGAAGATAAGTATTGGAAGGGGTAGTTCAGAGAGCTTTATCAGTCTTCATCCTTGGAAGTCCTCAGGATCAGACTGGATACAAGCACTGATTTCATACCTCCTGCTTTGAGTGGAGGCTTGAGCTACAGATCCCCTAAGCTTCCTTCCAACTGTTAACTCCCAGGAAAATGAGTAAATCTAGTCAGATCGGAGCATGTTTCCTTTTGCCCTTCAGCCTTTTAGGACAGATATATAGCCATGCTTTTTGTTCTGTGAGAGTTTTTTGGATGCAATCTTGAGAATAGTTGATAGCTGTAATGTTTATTGTAACTCTATTGTTTCTTTCTTATTTAATTAACATATGTATTGAATTATTAACCCTCTTATTCAATGTCTACAGAAGTCTGTCACACACACACACACACACACACACACAAAACTTTTCTCTTGTGTTTCCTTTAGCTATTATTCCTTTTTTTCCTCAGCAGTGATAGATTTTAGGCTTCAAGAGTAAAGGAATGTTATGAATACAGTGTGATTAACTCCTGATCTCCAGTTTGAAAGGAAATGAAATTTTAATAATGCTCTTGCAGTTCTGAAAGAGAACAAAAGGAAGAAAAAAATAATTAACAAAGTCCCATTAAACTGTACTGTGATGAAGAAAAACAGATTTAAATCCCTTTTTGAATTGGCATTTGGACTTCTTGCATTCTCCATAGAAATTTCACATGGAATAAAAAAACCCAGAAAGACTATTTTGGTCTTAAAGGTATTCAGTAAAATGTTTGATTATTTCTTGGCAAAAATTCATAAACATTATTGACATATCTTCTGTGAGATGCCAACATTTGGAACTCTAAGTAACTTAAGCCAAATAAACATTTCATTTTACCATGTACCACTCCAACTACACATACCTGGAAAAGAGGCTCTGAAATTTATTTCTTGAACAAGTGAAGGCAAGAAAATCCACAAGTTGTCTATTGGCAAGAAATTATTTGATGTTTACAATAGTGAGGGATTTGTTGCCCTGTCATAGTTAGTTTTCCACTTTTCTGAGTGTTTAGTTATCTACAATACTTCCAAAAAGCACATGTTTAACGAAGACTGTATTGAACCTTTAGGATATCTTACCTAGAGATGTAGTAAATCTTAAGTTGTTTCAACTCTTAAAATGAAATTTTGGTATGTTTGGGTGTCTCTTTAAAACATTAATAAATATTGGTTTTCACTCTGGATCTCTTGGTGAAATTCATTGTGCTATAGTCTGTTAGTCATTAGGATAACATGTAAATGCCCTTTTTGGTCCTTAAAAATCTACTGACCTGAAAAGCAATACAGGCAATTTGGATATTAGAGGTGCAGATCTGTTCAGAATAACTGTCTAAACTGCTCTGGTTCCCGCAATAGGCTGGAATGTATGCCAATTATTTCCTGTCTTACAAAATAATTTGATGTTCATATTACTTCTCAAACCATTTCCAGTTCTCTTCTGAATAAGGAAAGCACTATTCATAAAATATAACCTAACAAACAGTTAATAATACCAATCTGAAAAGTGACTCTTTAATAGCTCCTATTAAGGAAGCAAAAACAAAGTGATATAATCCTGCTATTCATGACCTGTTCATGAATAGCCAATGAGGGTGATTGTAAGAGAAACTGTAAGCTGATGGCTCATGGCTAGGGCTCATCATAAGTAAATAAATATACAGTGCATGTGACTCTCACACACTTTCCCCCTTCATAAGTTTGGACTGTAGTACATTTTTCTCTCTTTCTCGGTCCTCAGTGACTTAAAAACAACAATCACATATGCAATGAACAGCAACTCATTGTAATTGCAGGTGATAGGTTTGTATAATTTCATTGATTCTGCTATTAGGATAGCAGTAATATAAAACTTTAAAGCTTACACTCCACCATCCATCTGCAAGCAGACTTGCACGCAAATGTTTCTGTCGAGTCAATAGGAACCAGTGGGAGCTTCTTAAAAACAACTGATGCAAAATACCTTCATGGAAGAATACAGCATGTTGGAACAAATTTTGCATAGGTGCTTTAGAGATTTACCTTTTCCTATTTCTACTTAAAAGGATTTATACAAAGACTTTCCTGTGATAATTTACTGGATTTAATGCATAAAGAACACTTAAGTCTTTCAAAGGACATTACAGGCTGTAGAATTCATTCTTCATTCATTATTTCGCCACTGATTGGGTCTTCATTTAATTGAAGATATTAAAATATAAAGATTCTTTACTTACAGGGAAATGGTTCAGACAAATGTTTAATGCCCAAACAGCCACCAGGCTTTGGAATGCATGCCATCTGCTTTCTTCCATCCCCTGTGTTTGTATAGCCAGCTTTCCCAATGTAATTGACTTACTCACTAGGAAAATAAACCCTGATACCTATCTGCCAATTCTATTTGTCCATCTGTCTACCTGTCTGTCAGACTGTATCTACAAGAAGGGCTTAAAAAGGTAAGATTTCTCTGAATGTTTCTGAATACATAGGAATTAATAGAAATACGTTTTCATTATTATAGGTCTTTATATTTTTCCCTATTAAAGTCACCAACACATTTTTGCAATTATTTTATGAGCTAGAAAAAGAAAATATATGCAACTTTACATCATCATGCTAAAATTTAAAAAGTACTGAAGTCTTAAGCATTTATACACATTATTGTCAATCCTTGTTGCCAGTTAACATGAATAGAGAAAGCGGGATTTGGTTTATTATTTTTTTAAATTAATATGGCTAAACTAAAAATTAAGGTCTGAACCACATGAGTAGTTCTTTTGATTTCTTTGGAATGCTTCTTGTTTAAAATTAGGCATTTGATGTACTGCAAAGACAAAAATCAAAGCTTTAAGTAAATTAGTTTAATCCAGAATCTATTATGGATTTTCTTATCTCCTGTCAACAAATTTAATTGCAAAGGAATTTCAGCAAAAATTCTAAAACATGCATAGAATAATTCAAGAGACCAGGCTGGATGATTCATATTTAAGTTCTTACTAATGCCATAAATATGCATGTATGCTGACTGTATAGTTCTGTGTTTCTATCACTTTAATGATATAGAAAGATTAATAATTTTATAACAAAAATCATATTGCTTACTATGAATTTTTTTTTGAGAAAATAAATAAGCAATAGTTTACAGCAGACTCAGAAATATTCTTTTTTCTCATTATTTGAAAATAACAATATCCTACCTGAACAGTAATAAATCTTAAAGCACAAGACAAAATGGTAAAGTTATTTTAAAACAAGGTACTTGATTTTGAAATCTGTGGCTCCATCCACGTCTATTACTTCATGCTATATTATACTGGGGGTAGACTCTAAGCCGTAGTATCAGTTTTTTACTTTTCTATTGAATCAGACTTATTCTGAGTGTTGCTGTGACAATTTCCATGTACACAAAAAATACTCTTGTGTTATTTCAGCCCAGTTTCCCAATCTTCATAAGCAACAGCTCAGACTCTTTAGGTTAAAATCTGAAGCAAAAATAAACTGTAAAAAATTTTTATTTGATTGTATACATTTCTCTGTATTTAGTAATTGCCTACTAGTTAGATTTCAGTTCTTAGTTTTACCTTCACGTTAAGGAGAATGTGGAAGTACCTGACATATAATGCCCTAGGTAAAGGCACTTACCTATCTTTTTGAGACCGATAATCTAGGACACTCTGGTGAACCTTAGTGTTTTATAGCATCTGTTACAGACACATGAGTTACAGAGGATGTATTGCCCCTGGCTTTGTTGCTTTGTGGACCCATTTGGAAAATGATAAGACATCTCCCAGTCACTAGCATTACCCAGTGCCTAACTTCAGCAAGACAGTAAGGACTAGAATCCCTGAACCTCATGGATCCCAAGCCTGGATTTAAATTCATACATTTAAAATAGTGTGAATGACTATTTTCTCTAACACCTTTTTTCAGCTTTGCTAATCTCACAGGTTCTGAAGCAGTTAAGTCTGGATTAAAATATTTTCTAAGCGAAAAGTGAAATGTACAGCCAAACGTTTGCACTGCTAGGACTAGATATCTCATACAAAGGTGTGTATATGTACCACCTGCCTTCAGGAACAGTCAGTTTATCAACACTTCAAAATTAAAGTGAGATTTTCTTAAATTTTCCTTTTTGGGGTAATTGGGCCTTTAAAAAAGCTGTTCTCAAATGTTGATAAAGTGAACATGGAAATTCTACCCTAGCAGTCTTCAAAATCATCTCCTTTCTGTAGAGCCAGCAAATCTACATCTGTAACAGCAAATGTCACTTTCTATCTAAATATGTTAATAGATTTTGTAAATTATATTCCTTGTTAATAATAGCTCCAAGGAAAGTCCCTTTCCTTATTAACATATTGTTGCTCTTGGATGAGACCAAAAGGAACATGAACCTAACCCCAAAAGAAAATAAACAAGAAGTTAAGGCCAGATTGTGTGACATATGACATGATTACATGGCAGTCACTGTAGCTAGCAATATAACCTCAGTTAAAAAAAATCAGAATTGACTAAACATCTTAATATTTATTCATTTTGCCAGGCAGATTTCACAGCCTGACTGTGCTCTGTGCTGCCACAACTACTATCCAACCTATCAGTTCTCACATGCCTGAAGTAGTGTTGGTGACTTTGGGAAAGATATCTCACAACATAGCCACAATATGAAAGTAGTTTGTCATTTGGAAGGTAAAGAAGTTTTGATCCAGTTGTCAGCATCTTTGAAATCAGAACATTATTTGCAGGAGCCCAATGCAGGCAGTCAAAGAAAGAGAAGAGGGAAAGAAGGGAGAGGGAAGAGGAAAGGGAAGGAAAGGAAATTAATAACAATTAAAAGATTCAAAGATGTTATCATCTATGTAATGCTCATTATAAACTACAGGAAGTCACTATCTGAAATTAACAATGATTAAACAAATGATCCTTCTGATATTCAAAATGCCTTTAAGTAGATCCCATGTAATTTTTTCAGTCTTACCATTTTAATGACAAAGTAAAGCTCATAAAACCAGATCTCAAATGATTAGATCAAATATCCTTCTCTGCAGTCAAGACTCAAGTGCTTAATGCAATGATAGTCATAAACCTATTAAGTAATCCTAAATAACAGACTGCTTCACTAATGATCAGATAACACACTTGGTTAAGTCATAGCTAATAAAATACTGGGGAAAGTAACTGTTTGGAATACCTTATGATTGGCATGGGCCAGATCTAAAACTCTTCCCCTGGCAAAACCTAACTAGTTCAAATGGGATTGTTGAATGACAAAAGACTACACAAGGGTTTTAGGAGTTAGCTCTGTGATATGGAAAATATGATTGAAAATAGAAACCTATACCTGTTGCTCTCAAATTAACTTGTAAATTATATTAACTTTCTGTTGGAGAAGAGAAGGAAAAAGGAAAAGCAAAAAAGAAAAAGGAAAAAAAAAGAAAAAGGAAAAAAAAGTATTTTAAAAACCCCAACTTGTTCATCACATAAAGTCTCACTGAGTAAAAAAAAATGTATCTGGCTAGCCTCTCAGCAGCTATTTTAATGAAGATTATCAAAAAGCAAGATCTAATTAGCATTTCTGATAAGCTAAGGATATGAAATCCAAGATTCCAAGAAAAATGAAGTTCAATTGTTTATTTGATTTTGCACAAGTTCTTTACTTACAAAATTCATTAAGTCATTAGACATCAAGCCATTAATCATGGCACAATTACATCCTGAGAACACATGCTGTCTACAACTTAAACATTACTCTACAAAGATGCTTTTCTTGTGTGGCAGGGAATAGGAAGGAGGTAAATGGCCTTCTAATGGGAAAAAAAAATCTGGAAAGATGCCACTGAAATAATGCAAGCATAAGTCAGTTTTATGGTTAAGATCTCTCTGGGAAAACTCATAGAACACTCACAAAACTCCATCACAAAAACTTCCAACTTCATAGAATAGTAGGCGTTGGAAGAGACCTCTGGAGATCATCTAGTCCACATGCCACCTGCTAAAGCAGGATCACCTAGAGCACATTGCACAGGATTGTCTCCCAGCAGGTCTTGAAGGAGACTCCATAACCTCTCTGCACAACCTGTTCCAATGCTCTGTTACCCTCAGAGTTAAGAAGTTTTTTCTCATGTTCAGGTGGAATTTCTGTGTTCCAGGTGGTGCCTCTTGTCCTGTCACTGGGCACCACTGAGAAGAGTCTGTCTCCTTCCTCTAGGTGTAGGTGGTTTCATGTGAACTGTCCACTGGATAGAATCAACAGTAGGCACTGATTAGCATCTACAGACATCAGTATTATTTTGGTTGAACCTATCTCTTGGGTTTACATTTCAGAAGCAGTGAGGAAAGTAATAGAGGGCATATTTCACTGGAAATAGTGCAAAGAGTATGAAACTGAGGTTCCATCTATGTGTACTTATATATTCATAGTATTTTTATGTGATATCTGAAAGTACCATTCAAAAACAGCGTACAATCCAAAGACTGCTCCTGACCTATTGTTTACAATCAAAAATTCTTTAAGTTAATAGAATTTATTGTGTGAGATAATGCATTTTGCATGAGTAAGGGTAGAAAACCAGTCTAGGGTTTTTTCCATTTTTTTTCCTTTGACAAAGGTTCAATACTGAGATGACCAAATGAGAACTGTAAGTAGTAAATGCTTTTAATGGAAACTGACATTCATTTTTCAAAGCTCTTTTGCAACATGGCAAGAAAAAATTAATGAATAGGATTGCATTTTATTTAAGAAAAGAATGACACAGCACTATGAAGGTCAGCACTTCAAGGACCCTAAGAAATTTGAGAGCTATGGTCTGTCCAAGAGTTCTGTCCCAATTTGCTTAATGTAGAAAAAAAAATATTAGAAAATTAAAAGGAGAAATCAAACTGAACTAAAAGATATCAATATTTTCCTGGGATAAACCAGTGCAAAAAAACCTTCTTCATGACCCAAAGAAAAGGGTAAAAAACCCACAGCTTATGCAGTTCAGAAATGGACTGATAAAAGCATTAATATATCAAGGAAAATAATTCTATACTAATTTCAGAGAGACAGACAAGATTTTTTTTTTTATTCTGATTACTGTTATTCCTTGTTATTGAAGAACTTTTCAGTACAAGTCAGTTTTCTCCAAGACATCTTTTATATATGTATCTATATATATCTCAAATCACTTCAGAGATTCAACTCTAATTCTCACGCATGTTCTTTCCACAGTCACAGAAATTTATCAGATATTTTACTCTCACAGAGACAGATTAAATAAATAGAAAGCAAAACCAAGCAGAAATCCCTGACAGAACCTTAAATAAAAAATAGATATATCCAATGACTACTCTTGACTATGCACCCCTTTTCTGGTCTAGAGTATGCATCAAGGCCACAAAGATATGTGTCAATTTTCCTGTAAGGAAAGTTGATGCTGATCTGAAACATTAAGTTCTCCCATGTGCACATATTCCCTTGTCATACTGCCCAGTCCATGTGGTACAGTTTATCCTAATTTGTGTCCTGTTCTGTGCTTACCTTCTGCATAGCAATATTGTACTGCATTATAACACAGTGTGCCTAAAATCTTACTAAGCAGTACAGGGGATACCTTTGAATAATAATTGCTGATTTATAAAATATTCCAAGCTGCAAAGACAAGATGAAATCACAGTCCCTTTGCAGATATTCTGCTAGAAGAATAGCAATCCAATCAGTTGCTTTTGTGACACTTGCCCAGCTTTGTCCACTTATCTTACAGACAGTATTCATCTCATTCCTGGGTATCATGAAAATCAGTTACAATACAAACAGAAACTATTTCTTGCTTGTATCTAGGGAAGTGTTGGATGTGTTTAAAAGGAGAAAAAGAAAAGGCACATGTAACTTTTTTTGTCAAGGTAAATGCCAGTCAACAATCTAGTGTGTCAAACAGGGGTGTGTAGGGCCAGGATCAACATGCTGCAGCTATTAACACTAATACTCACCAGATGCCTTCAAGGATGGAAAACGTGATATGTGACAGATCACAGGAGATGAACAGGGAAGGATAATGGGAGTTGGAAGATGTTATCCTCAGCTCCCTCCTGCTTTTCCTTACAGATCAGGAGTCAGAGAAATAGAGTAATAAGTAGCTCCCTTTGTAGGCTGCATTTTTTTTTATTTATAGTGCTGTATTTTCATTAATATTAATTGAACTATTCCAGATCTACAGCAAAATAAATGAGTATTTGGACCAACATCTGGCGTTTCATACTAAGCATAAACTTGTAATTAAAATATGAAAGAGAAACATTTCTTTAAAAGAAAGAGTACTTATGGAAAAAAATCCTCTCTTTTTAATGTTACATTTTAAAAACCTTTTCATCGCAGAAAAAGTTTATTGCAGAGGACAAGACAAGGATGAATATGTGACAGTTGATCATATGCTTAGGGTTTCTAAAAATGCTGTGTGCCTGTAATGCTTCAGGAAGACAATAGGATTCCTACACACTTCACAGATAGGCAGATCTACAAAATTTTAAACAGGAAAAAAGCAGCACTCCCCTCCCTGCCCACACCCAAAGAAACACATGTATGTAATTTGGATTTTAAAGTTACATTCCTTGAAGAAAGGTTAGAGTCTTACGTTCAAAGATATTTCCAAGTCTCAGAAATTTCAGAGCCCTCAAGCCCTGGAATCAGGCTCAGTTCATTTTGAAAACTGCTGCAGAGGAGTTAATTTATAAAAGTTTATACATTGATAGAATCTTCCTCTTATTGTACTGACAAGATTACCCTGTGTTTATCCCGGGAACTCATTTTTTCTTTCCCAGTGTTCCTTCTGGGAAATGTCAAAATTAACCTTTACCAAGCCTGTGTGTTCTCTAAATACCATGCTTTCATTATTTCTCTAGAGAAGTTTGACTGTCATTGCGAGCTCACACTTATAGCAAGGATTGTGTCTTCTGTCTTGAAAGCGTGTTCTCCCTAGGAATCATAGCAGGCCTTGCCTCTATGACCTCCTTTGCAACCTCTTCACGTTTTGATGACAATTAACCTATCAGCACTCTTAAAATTACCTGTGAAATGGTACCCTGAGATCCGTAACATCCCTACCTAACGCTGTCATGCAGAATTTGTTTTGGAGACCAGAACAAGACAACATTCAAAATGCTAAGAGAGAGATGATGAATGCAAAGTTCCTAAGCATTCATTTTCTTCCATTCTGTATAAATATACAGTGTGTCTGAGGTTACCAATCTGCAGCAAGAGACAGCATGAAGACTGGGAATGTTCAAACAGGATAAATATCTGTGTTTACAGTGAATGTATTGCCATTTAAAGAAGCATGTGCCTGTGAGGTATGCAGTGATTTACTCTCTTTTGCCAAATGAGTAAACATGTTGTTTCTCAATGGCAACACAGGTAAAAAGTGTGACCGAAGGTAAGGACTTTAGATTATATGACCTGTATCAATGTAAATACCGCTGTGTAGAGGAGTCAAAAAGAACATCCTATTTGGGGAAGGAAATGGAAGTAAGAAGAAAACTGCATTCATTATTCTTAGAATCCCTGGTATGGTTTTGAAGGGATTTTTAAAGACCATCCAGTTCCAACCCCTGTGCTGTGGATGGGGAAAACACAGTAGGTAATACTGAGCAATGGGAGCAAAGTGCTGCTGTTAACAAGGGAATTGATACAAACAGGACTGCTTCAGAAATAAAGCAGTGGCTCAACAGAGCTTTCTTTCAGTATTACATGTTTTTAAATTAGTAATGGAACATCTGTCAGCATTTTTCACAAGCCTATTATAAATCCTAATGTGTTAAATACAGAGAGGAATAAAAAAGACTACAGAGAAAAGACAACAAAACAAACCCATACACCAAGGGTTTATCTAGAAAGAATTAAAGGTCGGATATAATTTGCTAAACAAAAATAAGGACAATTACTCATGTCATAGCTCTTCTATTCTTCTGAGTATTTATCTTCTCTCCTGTATTTTTAAAGTAACCGTCACTTGCCTTGATAGAGAACAGAAATACTACTACGACCACTGTCTACAGTAGTTACCCAACATTAAATCCCTATATTTAAGGAATGTATAAATAACAAGCATGATACTTGTATGAAGCTTCTTAATTTTATGTTCTCATAGTTAGATAAAACCAGAAAAAAACTAATCTTCCTATGTTAAATGAGAAAGCAATAATCTATAACCTTCTGTTCCAGCAGGATAAGCAGAGATACAGAAAGTTCAGGTGAGCACAAGGAATGCCAAGTACTGACACACTGCATCGTCCACAAGGCTAGGCTTCCTGGAAGCTACTGGAAATCTTCCAGGAAAGTCTAATCTAGAAGTCTCAGGACATCCAGGTATATATCAATCTCAGGCAGTTTATCAGAGCGCTGCTGGAAAACCTTGGAGGCCCAGTTCCTCAGTCTTGATCCCTGTGCAATCATATCCACCTACATACACGTAAGAGATTTATGTGTGTTGTGCCTAGACATGAGTGACTGCCCACGGTTCAGGGAAGTGCAGCATCTTCTGAATTGTTTTAGGTTGCTCATCACTGATTGGTAGCATGCCCATGCACATTCTGCAAGATTCCATCAAAAGCTTTTTTGCATAGGTACTTTGTGCAAAAAGACCCCAGAGAAATAAGCTACTCCACTGTCAATCAGGAGGGCTGATAATAATTAGTCTTATTATTAATTTATATGGCTAAGAAAGCTTAAAGGTCCAATCATGGACAACTCTGTATGGGGTTATACAGTTCAGCCACAGAGAAAAGAGACAGCCTTTTTCTCCAAAACTTGAAGCATTTAAGTAAAAAAAAAAAAAAGACTATTTCTCCTCCCTAAAGGCTTGGAATATTTTAAAAATGTTCTCAAAAGGAATGTACCTTCTGAACATAGCTAAGGACTTTTCAATGAGTTCCAATCATGAGTTCTCTCAATGGAGGAATTTTCTACCATCAGAAGGTTCCCCAAACATTGAGGCAGCTGCTAAATAAATTGCAGCAATAATAGCAACAGGCTTTCATTAAGTACCATTACTCAAACAATGAAATTTTTGGGTTTTTCCTATATCTGTCAGAGGACTGTGACTATCACACTGAGAACAATTGTTCTATATCTTACCTGTCTCCCATTAAAAGTCTGAGGAATTGCTTGCACTTGCCTCACATCAACTTATGGTCATCGGGACTAATCCCATTAAGTCAGCACCCTTGAATTTAAACAGATAGATGTCTCAAAGGCCGAAGCACTGCTCTTCTGAGAAAGTGATGAATGCCAGAAGCTGACAGAACATTACTTTCTGGCATTTCCAATGACAGTCTTGCTACTTGACATTAGTTTCTAAAGCAGAAGGTCCCTCTTTGCACGAGGGACCAGATCAGTCTTATGTTCCTCCTAAAATAACTTGTCTGTGATCAACAAAAATGAATTCTATGACATCTGCCCTATATTGCAGAGGGTGGATATAAACAAAAGATATAAATTCAGAAAGAAAATTCTACATCCAGATTTGTAGAAAACAAAAAGGCATACGGTCTCTTAGTCTAGTATCTGCTTGTTTTCTCAAGCCTATTTATTTTCTCACATGGTTTTTAGATTTGATCATATATCCAGATCTCATTTCCAGCATATCACATGCAGAACTCACAAATTAGAAACAATCTTTTCTATCATATCTGAAGAGCACCTTTGCCTTTGGGGAGTGAATTTTAACACACGGATAACAGCTATTCTTTGAGCAGCCCTAGAAACCCACAAATATTTCTAGACATAATTCTGCCTTCAGCCACATTCATACAGCAGTAAATCTAGAGCTACTCCAGATTTACAGGGATATAAGGAAAAATAGAATTTTATTTTCTTTCTCATTACAGATTCTGTTGCTTTGGCAGTAGAATGGGCCAGAGTGTACTAACAAATCCGCAGATGAAGGAAAGAAAAAGTTCACTCTTTTCATGCATATTGGGTAGAAAATATCATTCAATAGTCACATTCGCAGGGGAAAGGAGAACAGATGTAGAAGAGACATTTTATATCTTTTTTGCTCTGAAAGCTATGGTGATAACAATGCCACTTACACATATATTTATCCCCAATGCTTATAACAGTGATTCACTCTAACTTTCCAACTGTTCAAGCATGTGGGTATTTGTTACAGTAATGCAAGCCCATTGCCACTCAGATTTAAACCACACATTTCTTTTTTATTTCTTTTCTGGCTAACAGCCCAAATCCACGCAGCAGGTGCTGTCTCAGGAATGTCACCGTCTAATAAAAGTACCGTAACATAACACAGAGCCAATAAAAATTTCTTTGCATAGACTTTGTTTTTCCTGACAGACTGGATTCCTAATAAGACAATGTCTACAAAATCTAAGGAAGATGAAAATATAAACTTTATCATTAAGTGGGTACTTTTTTCTCCCTTGTTTAGGCAATGAACTCAGATATCAGGTGACAGAAGCTGTGCAACATTTGTAAAAACCTTTCTCCGTCAGCAAAACAGGGAGATGGGGAGCCCTGGCATTGTGTCTTGCTTTCATTATTTCTTGGCCAGAACTATGATTCCATTCAAGTTTGGATAAAGGATTTGATCAAAGGAAATACAATTCAAACAAGAGGACTGAGGAAATCAACAATTGTTGGGTAAAAGATTTACAGATTAATTTTATCCATAAGATCTGCATGGAAGTAAGTCACAAACCTTGTATTTGTTAAGATGCTGGATTTATTTATCTATTTTGTAATGTAGAGAACTTCCAGGCAGATCTAATCTGAGATCTGATTTAAACACCCGGTAGTTCATAAATCCCATCTACACAAAGCTAATTAGCAGTTCTAGCAAAGGAAAGATTTCAGCTTTCAGCAATATTTTAGAGGCCCTGAAACTGGGAAAAAAAAAGTCATTAGACATCACACTGAAACGCTGAAGCGCAGACACAACAGTATTTTCAAGTTGGATGCACAGAGAGTGGAAGTACATGCCTAATGACTGTTTACTTCAGCTGTAGCTGCTATTCTAATTGACTTTTTTATTTTCTCAAAGACAGACGTTCAAAACAAGGTTCAGAGGTGGAATATGTTTAAGAAGTTATATACAAGAGATTAAGATGCATGAGACATAAATACATCTGTTTGCTCTCCTTTTAAAACTCTCTCTCTCTGTGTCTCTCAGAAAGTCTTTCAGCACTCAATCTGTTCCGGCTCTGCAAAATATCTAAAAAATGTCACAAGGTCAAAAAACATTGATTTTTGGTGCACAGAGGTAGATATTTAGCTAATCACTTAATATAAAGTGTAGTTTTCACTGTAATAGAACAGATCAGTTCAAATACATAATGCTAATTTTTTTTAAATT
>VZTU01008082.1:0-25273 GCA_013400835.1 Zapornia atra
TTTTTTGCACAGTTCTTTTTCCCCAGGGTGGAATTCACATTTATTGGATTACTGAAGTGACCCGGAACAATGTCACGCTGCTACAGGATGTATCCCAGGTGGCCAAGGCCACCATCCCAGTGTGGGGAACTGCTTGATCGTCTGCTTTCTTGGAAACCCCAGAAACTTCAGAAAGGCTCCCAAGTCAAAGGACCAACTTTCCTACTTCCCTCTACTTGAAGGTGCCCTCGCCATGACACTGTAAGCAGACTGTACGAGAAGTTTGCCATGTCATGAAAAGTAATCTCTGAAGTGTCAGACGTTTGACAGTGAGTCCTTCATGTCTTAAAAGTCTTCACAGATTCATCACAAAACTCAAGGAAATACGGGGTTGGTATTTTTTATGACATAAGGCTTGTGTGAATTGGTCTCAACTTCTGACACGCTCTACCTTGTTTTTCTTACATCAAAGCTCTTTCTTATCTAGGTCTGTGGCTTGATATCAATATGGAGAATTAAATCCAAAGGACACATTTTAAAAACGCACAAAATGTCAAGTCACCACGACATTCCAACGTCCCACCTACGAAAGAGCCTCTTTATCTTACGAACCAGGGAACTGCATCGCTCAGCAGCAGGCCCTGCAACACGCCAAGATGCTGTAAAGAAATCAACCTGCACCTCTGGAATGCTTAAACCACAACTCTGTCCTTGCTGCCATATATTTCTTTGAATCACCCACAGGATGCAAATTAATTTCTGTATAGATCGGTGGCAGGATTGCAGCAGGGATGGTCTCAAATTGTAAGCAAGGGCAAGTTTGCAGGCTGATGGAGAAGTAAGGTGTGCTCACATGTCTGACTGCTTGCCAGTTTTTACCTTATTTGCATTCATTAGCCCGGAAAAGTCTGGATTTACATGCAATCTACACACTGTCCTTATCTTGCTGTCAACTCTATCTTTTTCCAGTATCTGAGAGCCTGATAGTGCTTCATAACATCAATCCCTGCCTCGCCTCCGTGAGGACGGAGAGAATTACAACTGCATTTATGCCGGTACCTTCCTGCCTGAGGAATCAATGGGAATGACACCATCCCATCTCCAGGAGCTGCTCTCAGCCCTGTGCCCGGTGGGTTGGCTGTGGCAGGGCCCAGAGCAGCCGCTGGTGGATCTTGTGGGGCTGTGCTCAGGCACCTGCCACCCTCCTGAGGACCAGGGTCTGTGTAGATACACTCAGGGTCTCACGGCAAACCTGTGACTACATGCCTGGCTGCTCCTACTGCACCCGCACGCTCCTGCACTACTGTGTCTGCATCCCCCCCAAATGCGCTTCTTCACTCAATCCCAAGAGCTCTCGGTGGGGGTTGTGCACACCTAACCCTTGAGGTGAGGAGCTGCTCTTCTCAGAGCCTCCACTTTTGCTCCACACCATCATTTGATCTCACTGCTGCCTGTTCAGATGTAATTTTAGTAGAAAAGCATAAACCTGGTGTAGAGAAAAAGGCGATGCACCAGTTCTCCCCTGTTTGCATGAAATAAAGGCAGTAGAAATAAAGACAGTCTTCCTATAGAACTTATACTCACAATACCACACCTTTCACAGCACATTGCATACCACCCATTTTCTTTTTGGGCTACAGAGGGGTAAATAACTTGACCTCATATAGGCCAGGGGAGCATCACATCCTCTGCAGCAAGAGGAGAACCACTTCTCATGTCTCGTTTATCTTTCAAGGAAAAGCAGCGATTTTAGAAGCGATGATGAAATATTGGACTTAAAATTGGATCTTTCAATTTAAAGCAAAGGTTTTAAAGTGTTTAGAATACAATACTCTCTTATTGAATTGTCTGCTGTTGCAAGTTACGCAGGGTGGCAATGAAGGTAGATCAGCTCTAGGAAGGGACAGGTGATAAATAGCGACCACCGCAGATTTAAAGACATTTTGTGAGAGGTATTTCAGGACAGAAGCCAACAAGAAGAAAGCAGGGAAGGGGCAGCATGCAAATGATTTCTAGGCAGTCATTACACGCCATGCAAATACTGCAGATGTGGCTTTGCAACTTGGGTGTGAGACTGTCACAGGAGAGGCAGTGGAAGCACTGAATTTGGGTGGTGAGTCTGGGTCACCTGCTCTTCAGACCAGGGGAACTGCTGGGGCTGGAGGTCCTGTGGAGATGCACCAACCACCAAGGGCTTCGAAGTACTGGGAACACATGAAAAATCCAGAAAGAAACTGGGGGCAATGTAACTGTCCATCAGCACGTGAGACAGACGCTCAGTGTGTCAGATTTATGTCTCAGCATGTGTCAAGGGACTGTGAGAGCAGGGGCTTGCTCCTTTTGCTGCCTGTGCTGCCTTTAGAAGTTTGGGACAGATGAGAACCTAACCCAGTAAAACATCATTGGTCTGCACCAGCCTGCAGGATGAAACTCGAACCGTCAGCCTTCTCCCCCAGGAGGTCCCCTCAGCGCTGCACAACCTCTGCTTGCTGAATGGAGGAGCCTAAAGAGGAGTGATTGGTTTCATCTGACAGCCCAAATGATGGTGGGGAGGGGGGGATACCAGGTACAGTAATAAAGTGGGAGATGTTGTTCAGATGTTCTTCAGATGTTCTTCCTTCTTTCTTTAACCTCTGTGTCTGAAACTCAAAAGAAATTAAGCTGTGTATCACAGAAGTTAAAGCTTACACAAGACTAGTAAAAATGAAATGGATGTGATAACAGGAAGATATATTTCTCTGCTCTAGTCAGAAGGGTATGGAATAAAACAGGCATGGTAGTTAAAAGAGGTTTTCTATTATTTCCTGTGTTCTACAAACTGCATGTGGTGACAAACTATCAACATTGACCTGCGTGGTTTTCAAGAAGAGAAGTACTGGGTTAGATTGCTGAAGACAAAAATGGCCTTTCTCAGACATTTGGTAGGCCACTACTTCAGAGCACACAAAAGGTGTAGCTGGGGCACCTTAGGGGGACCATGACCACGTGAAGCAAAGGCAGAAGCTGTGGCCTGTGTCTTACTGCCCTGCCTGGGCCTTGGTGAGTGCTGCTTTTGCAGGATCTCTGACCACTTGTGCTTCTGAGGTCTGAGTATGTACAAAACTGGGGAAGGGGGCACTTGGAGATTGCACACTGTCCTCTCTAGCAGTCTTTTGGGGAAGGTTACGATACAAGAACAGAGCATGGTGGAGACATGACCATTTTTCTGGAAAAGCAGGAGCATTTATTTCTGTTCTGTATTTGCCTTTTATTTTCCCCGGCGAGAGGAATAGACAAAAACAATGAAACAGCTCAAACAGCAGCTGCAAACCACTTTGTCATCAATATTGATGATCTACATTGGTCCCATGAGGTGGGGCAGCACCTCTGCCCCCCCTTGTTTCCTGCCTCTGCCATTGAGAGGTGGATTTTTGCCTCTGCTGTGGCACAGGGAGGACCAATAGTCTTTTGGCGCTGCTTACCTGCATGAGTCTTCTCCCCTGGAGCCTCCAGGGACATGGATAAAGTATCCTGCAGAATATTTTATGTCCCCATGTGCACAGGCACTGCTGGCCAATGGAACAGAGCATTCCTGTCATTGGGGAAGCAGCATCAGTGCTCGATGTGGTTCAGCACACAAAACGAGGTGCCTCGGAGAGCCTCCAGATCAAAATAAAAAGGAAATGGCTGAGCAGCTGAGAATGCTTTGTTTTGTTTCCCTTTTTTCTTTTTTTTTTTTTCTTTTTTGGATTGATGGTATTAACTTGCTTCTTGAAGGAATCGCAGCAAGGATGAGTCATTGGCAAAAGAAGGGGAACGCCACAGTGGAGAAATGGGTCTCCCCTTTGCCTGCGGCAGCATGGGGCAAGCCATGGAGACTGTCAGGTGGAGGGGGAGCAAGACTGGAGGACCAATGGATGCAGGGGGCAGAGAAAGTGATGGCAGCTCAGGTGCCTCAAGGACTTTGCCTTTCCAGCAGAGTATCAAAGGAGAGACTAAATGATAGGGAATAATATTCATCAGTTATGGGGTTTTCCCCAGAAAGGATGTGTGACAGCGTACTATCATTGGGAAGAATACAGACTGTACTACAGGTCCCAGGAGGCCTCCTTGCTGCCCCTGAGGTGTAGGCACCTATGAGCTGAACATGCTTGCAGGTGCAGGTAGAGAGCAGGATGTGCAGCCTACAGCAGGGATGCCTGCAGGTGCTGGGAGGGACACAGTGCACTGGACCCACTAGTGACCATGTTCCCTGTCCCCATGAAAGCAGAGCATGCCTCGAAGGTCAGGAGCTTCTGGGGGTTTAAAGCAGCCCACCAGCCTGTAGTGAAAGGCAGGGAGGGTGAGTGTAGTGATGGCACCAGAAGAAAGCATATGGGGGGGTGGGGTATCAGCCTGTGCTAACTGTGGGTGGCTCCTAGCAATGCTGCAACATTGACATAATTGAGGACCTCCATGGTAAGCAACACCTTGTGAGTTTCTGCAAGTTTCTGCCCCATAAGGAGGAGAATTAAACCCAACCTGTTAAACACAAACTCTCTGGAAAATACTGTGCTCAACGACTGTGAGCAATAAGCACAATTTGACCTTGAAACTGCCTCCCTACCCACCGACTACAATATACTCCTGGCAGTTACATGAAACGGGACCTGAAGGTTAGCTGAAGTGGGACCAACATCTGAAGGATGTTGCAGATGCTCACACAAGGCACTGATAAGGTGCATCTCATTATCACTGAAGCGTCAAGAGTAGATGCATATGTTCCTGGTGCCAAAAGGATGCTCTGCTGCATTTCTTATCGCTCATTTGAATGACTGCAGTTGTATTCTAAGATGCAAACCTGGTGTGTCAGGTTGTAAAAACTCAGCTACCTTTGGAATAAAAGGAGAGGACAGTTTGCATTACTGTCATTATTAAAGCAGAGATACAAGCAAAATGGCAGACTGAAAGAAAAGCTAAGCCATCTCCCATTGCAGCACTAAATGGCCTTGGAAACAGATAAACCAAATCTTAGAAAAGGTTCCTCTGAGCCTGTGCTTGCACCCAGTGGAAGAGGAAAACTGATAAAGATCCAACCTCATGACGTAACACCATGACATCCCCATGGAGTCATCTCAAGATCTCCAGCTCAGCTGGTGCAAAGCTGCATGTGAAGCGCTCTCTTAACGCAGAATATTACTATGTTTTGTGAGATCTTCTCTTTTTCAGCCAGGGAAGTCAAAGCTGAATGAATCATGAACAAAACTTGGAGATTCCCCAAGTCTATGCATCATCACTAAGCCCAGTCACAAACCATCTGGATATTGTTGATGATTAACTGTCTCTGGTCAGGAAGCACTGTCCTAGAGTCTGCTGCAGGTGTACCTTTTATAAGACTCTCTGGCTTTAAACCCCAGAATCTTAGGAAAGATGGAGCCAAAATATCATTTGGGGCCACTGCCTCAGACAAGAACGATGTTATCTGTTTTGCAGGTAGGAAGTGGGACAGAGGACTTGGCTGCTTTAGCAAGGGGATGTGGGAGAGCATGGTTGCTGTCTGCAATGCGTAGAGGAAGGAAAAAGGAAAAGTGCCACTTAAGCTGAGGAGCAATGCTGGCATGAGGACGAGTGGATATCTGCAATCCACAGCTATGCCTAGATCTGGAACTGGAAGATACCTAAGTTCCTTTGCTTCCTACTGCCATGTACTGTGAAGATAATGCTGGCTGCTCAAGGCTGCTTGTCTTGAGCACTCTGCTATTCTACTCTGTGGTGTGTCAAAACATTACAGTGTCTCCAGTTGAAAAAAACTGGGGACTGAAAAATAATAACACCAACTTCTGAGGCCCTACAAGACAAGTGGGACTTCGTGAGGTATGGCCACGCTGGTAACGTGGAGAGGCAACCTGGTGGTGAGAGAAGAAGTGCTAGTTTGAAGCCCTGTGTGTATTTCCCTTATGAGATCATTCTCATTTTGCCCATGTTCTGCTGAGGTCTGACCAGTAGGTACCAGGGCAGAAGTAACATGGCTGTCTGCTGTTCCTCAGAACTGTCATTTAGAGGAAAGGGAAAGTGGTTAAAGAAAGTGAAGGAAGATGTCAAGTAATGACACCCCAGAGCACGTCCAGCAATCGCATTGCATAACCTCTCATGGGATAGTTGGACAAATGTCTTTCCTCTTAGTCAGGAGGCAGTCGTTGGGTCTTGCTCCTGTGCTTGTTTTGAGCAAGGACAATCAGTAGCTCAGAATCTCACCTTGACAGGTACAGGGCAGCCCATGAATTTAAGGCCAGGAAATTTACTTGAGTAAAATTGTTCCTGACCTACAACTGTGACTGAAAATGAGGGGCTGCTTTAGCTGTAGCTTCTTGCTCTGGAAGTGTCTGTATGCTACGGGGGATTCCAGGATTACAGTCAGGCTACAAAACCACCCTGGCAACTAACTGGCCATTTCAGGGAAAAGCATTTTAATGAGACAAGTCCGAACGCTTTTGCTCAGGGAACACTTGCTGACTGATGAGCAGCGAGCACGCAGCCACAGGCACCGGGGCCTTCCTCCTCGTTGACTCCTGCTGACACACCAAGCTATAAATGTCCCCCCTTGTGCCTGCTAGTCATCCTTAACGAGCCTGTGTGAGAAGCAGGTCCCTAAGGAATGTGACTATTCACCTATGCAAAGCCTCACAACATCAGCTAGCACACAAGTGCTGCTGCCCACCCTCGTCATCCTTGCCCAAGGACCATGTGCAGCTAGCGAGAGAGGCCGGCTGTGTGACACTGCGCCACAGTCACTGGCAGGTTCAGTGTGTTCTCACAGGAAACTCTGTTTTCTCTCCACAGTTTGTTTGGACAAAAATAGAATCAACTTATGGCCTCCCATTTTTTTCCCACAGCTAGGAGAAGCAGCGGCAGGCTTCCTAGAGGAGCTTAGCTGCTTGTACGTGCAGCCTCCAAATGTCACAACTCCTAGCATGAAACAGGGAGGTGGCTTTCCTCACTTCCCATACGCCTTTACTCATGTAAAGAGGAGATACATTCAGCACATTAGCCTGAAAAAGAGGAGTCTACACTAATGTGTGGAGTTTCTTTTATTTAAAAGCCTAAAAAGTCATAAAATTTCATGAAAAGAACACTGTTGACTTCAAAGACAACTGAACAGGGATCATACATGAAGAATTATACAATTTCTTCAAATAAAAATAGCCGCTTGTCCTCTTTGAGCACTGGGTGATGTCTACGTGCCTTCCCTTCTTTTTCTTTCCTCAGTCAATTTGATGAATCTGCCAGAAATAGGTTTGTGCTTTGGAGTGCAAAAAAATTAAAGCCACTTCCCAGTAACATAAATCCAAATCCAAATGGATGACAAAGTTGTAGTTACAAAAAAATTAACACACTACATTTCTAAAAGCCCCCAAAAGGTGCAACTGCTGCTCTTGAACCTTCAGCAGGGTAACCCAAGCTAGATGCAGGTGTTGGGAGCATGAATTGCCTTCAGGCCTTGCTAAGAGCAATACTGGTTGAAGGCAAAGAGCTTGGGGTCTGGTTGACAGTGTTCGGAGGTGCACATGTCCATGATGAGGTGGGGAAAGCCTGAAGTCGGCCAAACCCAGCTGCAGAAATATCTCCAGGAAGCTGGAGCAACTTGGGAGCTTCCACTTTCCACTGTGGTGGGCATCCCTGCAAGTCATGCCACCAGCCTCTGTGACATTTCAATGTCAATGGTACAGAAAGCAAACTTGGGTCAAAGGATGTGGTCTGTACGTGGCACCTCCCACACTGAAAGTAAACACATGGTTATAGACTGTGTGGAGCCCAAGTACCCATGAGCCCCAAATGTAAGAGTTAATTGGACACAGCATGTGTCCTCTCCCTACCAACCTTGCCTTTTTTTCTATCCTCGGACTTTGATCACAGGTAAAGGAACAGTTCTGCTACAGAAATAGTTACCTTTAAGCAGCAGAGGCCTGTAAAGTTTAGGCTCTCTTTGTGAAGTTTGTTCTTTTTCTGTGCCATCGAAAATGTGTGTCATTCAGCACAGCTTAATTTCCTTTTTCAGTCATCCAATCTGGAAATAAGAACAATAACAAGTGATGTATATGATAAATATGAATGTCCATGTCCTTCAGGTAAACAATGTGTACACATCTAGTAAGTAAGGAATTATTCTCTCCATCAGTAGTGAGGTCTGGACCGGGACAGTGTAGTGCCCTCTCCTCTTGCCTTCGTTTACCCAAACTTTTCCCCAAGTTCCCTGTGTTTCCTAAATGACAGCACGTAAGAAAATGGGACATGTCTGTAAAATTCTGGTTTACAAATCCAAATAAAGCAAGATTCTGCTGCGCTTCAGACAAAACAAAAATGTCATTCTGATTCTCTTCTTAAAATAAAAAAATACTTTTAAAGATAATTTATTGATGAAAACTCTTGCTAGGACAAAAAGAAATCATAGAATGGCATGGGTTGGAAGGGACCCCAAGGATCATAGAGTCCCAACCCCCCTGCCACAGGCAGGGCCACCAACCTCCTGGCCTGGATCTACACAAGGTTGCCCTGGGCCCCATCCAGCCTGGCCTTGAACACCTCCAGGGACGGGGCATCCACCACCTCTCTGGGCAGCCTGTTCCAGCACCTCACCACTCTCTCTGTAATGAACTTCCCCTTAAAATCTGATCTAAACCTTCCCTCAAAAATAAGTATTAAAGGCTTTTCAAACTAAAATCATGACGAGATACCTAGCAAAAAGAGAAGGCAATGTTCCAGTAATCTACAGCACGGAGTAATCTACAGAGATGGGCTGTGCTTTCATGGAAGGTGGCACTGCACGGTGGTTTTAAAAGGCCATCTGAAGACATTTATTAATGGCATCCCTACTGCCCAGCTGATTCTAGCACCAAGCAACCTGAGGATGGGTACTTTCAGTCAGGGGTTGGCCTGTCTGCTTTTGGAAGGGACCAGAACCACCGACCGTGTTAAAACCGTGCACACACAGAAGGGCTTTCTCGCACGCAGCCAGGATGCGACAGCTCACGCCCAGTGTCACCAGCATTTCCAACAGCCACCTCACGCCTCAGGCACGGCTCCGAGAGCCTGAGTGACAGAACGCTATCAGAGGGAAGGGCAAGGCGGAGAGAGAAACTGCATCACAAGAAGTAGGGACAAAATAAAAGAGGAGGTTCCCCATCCTCCCTNTCTTGCCCCCTGCCGTCACACCGCCAGCGCCGAGCCCGCTGCCGGCCCTCCCGTCCTCCCTCCCCGTAGCAGTTCCCTGGATGCCTCCCCAAAAAAGCAATCGTTCAAACTCAGCAGCAAAGCCAGTAAAGCCAGCCCGTTTTTAAACGTGACTGAGGGCCCTTCGTCAGGCCAGGCGGGCCCAAGCCTGTACGAGAGGGATGAAATGACGACGAAGGGTGGGCTGAAATGGAAGCAGGGTGCCTCTCAGCATCGGGGTGTGTGTGTGTGTATCTGTGTGTGTCTGTGTGTGTGTGTGTCTGTGTCTGTGTCTGTGTCTGTGTCTGTGTCTGTGTGTGTGTCTCTGTGTGTGTCTGCATGTGCGTGTGCGTGTGTATTGTGTGTGTCTCCAGCCTTTTACAAAACGCAAGGCCATGTCTTGATGGCAGAAGCCTACTGCATCTGAAAAATTAATAATTGAAAAAGCCAGATGTAATGTCCTGTCAGGAGTGGGCACGTGGCATCACTACTGCGACTCACTTTGGAGGGGAACGTGTATCTGTCAGTACCTTGGGAATAATTAGGCTCACCTCACCTGTCAAAAAAAAACCCCAACTAATCAAAGAGGGAAAGTAAACCCAAAATCTTCTGGCATCTTCATTTAATTCTCAGTGTGTATGGAAACATATTTATACATTGAATAACAGACGTTCGGGTATTAGCTGCTTCACCCACCTTCGCCTTTGGTACTGAGTGTTTGCCCACTCTATGCAGGCACCCTTCGGGGCTCTGCCATGGTACAGACAAGGGCACGAGGGGCTGCATGCAGGGACCAACACTATTGCTGTTGCAAGACCCCATTGTCCCAGGCTTTTCCTTCAAATCTTAACAGGGGGCGAACTACTCTACAGCTTTGCTTTCCTAGCTGAACTTGATTTTAAATTAAAAGTAGTCTGTCTGGCTGACATGTTCTTCCTTAAGAGCCTCTCCAAAAGCAAAACTTTTGTTTCTCCAGATTGCTCACCAGATTGCTCAGTGCTCTTTCAAGCCTTGCATTCCTGCCTGACCTTGACGGGAAATGTTTCGCCCCACACTTCCAGAAAAAAATCATCTGATCTTTAAGAGATTTAAGCTCTTTGTCTCTTTTCCACTCAGCTTTCCAGCCATCGTCAAGTTGTTTATAAATTACTCACCCTGAATTTTAAAGGCATTTCATCCTCCTTCTCAGATGGTTCGGGCTGCTCTATTGAAACAGCCTGTCCTTCCAAGTTTTGCCTCTTTTACATCAAACCTCGGTACTTTGTACAGCCTTACCTTGCTGTTGGGCATCATGTGGTACGAGTTTGCCCCCTTGCTACAAACACCCTGAGTGCTCCTCAGTAGCCCAGGCAGGGACGCATGATGTTGCTTCACCGAGGATTTATGATTCCCTTTCTAAATCAAAGCAGAATTTACCCACTTTCACCTTATACCAAACCAGCTTGTTCCCCCTACGGTGGGATGAGGGGCTTCCTGAGGCCCCCTGGAAAAGAGGAGGAGGAATGGCCACAGGATGCAGGACTCTGGACAGGCAGTTGAGCCCACCACCCCTGCCTTCTGGGACTCCTGACCCAAAATGATCTAAATCCACCTCCCCCATCCCCTCCACCATTGCCCCCCAGCTTGCAGAAAGGGTTCTTTTTCTGGCAGTGGAACACAGGGAGTTCCTGGGATGATCAGGGGGGTTGGAGCTTCAGCAAGCTGGGTTGTTGACCTGGTTGGGAAATTACTAACTGTCAGAGCCAGGAAGCGTGGAGTGAACCAGAAAGGAAATGGGAAGCCAGTACCTGTTGGGCTGAAGGTGTCGAACTGCAGTGAAACCATTTGAGCATGGTCTGGCTGGCGTATGGGATACGTGGGATGCTAGTGTGGCAGTAGCCTGGGCTTGGGGTAACAGTGTTTTGGTGCTCGTCAGCTCAGCCTTGCATTCCTGTGCAGCTCGGCTAATTGCCCTGAGTTAATTTTTCTCTACCCATAAGTGCTACTGTATGAAAAGACTAGATTCAGGAAACAATGAAAGAGAAGATACACAGATGTATCTGCTGCCTGGAATAGGGCAAATGTGGGAGAAAACATGATAAGGGAGGGTTACCTGCCTTGTCAGGAGCTGACAGGGGAGCAGCAGCACAGGGGTCAAGTACTGTCCTTGGTGTCCATGCATTTGTCATTTCATTTTTAAAGGTGCAGATTTTTTTAAAGGACCCGGGGTTGGGGGAGAGGAGAGGGGAGAGCTTTAGACTCCACTGAAACTGAACTTTAGCTGTTTGGAAAGAGTGGATTTAGGGTAGGAGGAAAAAACATATTTTGTTGACAGACTTGTAATGCCACTTCACTGTAAGGCTCCAGGGAAGTTGCTCTGAAGCACTCTGGCTTTACGCTTGTTTTTTATAACTACAAAAGTGGTACAGACTCCTTGGCCATTTTTTCTCCCCATTTCACAATGGATCTGTGTGGGTACTGAAGGCTTGAACATATTAAGCATTAAAAAGAGTTTTGAGTTTAAAATCTGATTTAGAGTCCATGATCTGAGCTTTCAGGAAATGAACGTAGGAGGGCTGAGAGGATGAACATAAAATTGTACTGAATCACCTCTGAGCAAGCTGATCTTGTCGTTTTTCCCTGAAGCTGACCGAGTCCAAAATGCTGGATGCACTGCACACCACGTGGCCTGGATACACACCACATCACCCCTGGGATCCCCTGGCTCCCCAGGTTGCACAGATAACTTTGGGTGTCTGATGGGTTTGACTATACTGCAAAATGCATGAAGAAGCCAGGGAGGAGAAGTTCAAAGGAAGGGAGAGAGAGGTGTTGGCAGGGACCCAGGAAACAGCTACCCAATGCAACTGGCTTCATGGGGAAAAGCATGGAAGGCCTGGATAGCCAGAAAATGAACGTTTTAGAAAAAATCCTATGAGGCTTTTACATGCAAAGGACAATAGCAGCAACAGAAATGTTGGTATCAGAAAATGAAAAGATACGTACAGTGCCACTTCCAACAATGGCATTTTTTTGTTGACATAATCCCCAAATACTAGTAAAAGAGGTTGTTCTGGTGGGTCAGTGCAATAAGATAAGAGGAACCCTGATAAAAAGGGATATCTAATGGGAAAAATGCTGTGCCAGTCCTTAAACATACCATTAAGTGTGGCAAATATCGAAGGAAGAACAGCCAAAAATGTAATGTCTATTTAAAAATTAAGAAAAAAGTGCTCAGGCACTTTTTTTTTTACTTCCCCTTCCCCCCCCAACCTGTGACAGCAGTCTTTGGCACCACAGAGGAATCAGAATATGCAGGAAGCAGAGACATAACCAAATCAGCTGAGAAGAAGCACTAAGAATGAGACTTGGTTGCTCTGGAAACTAAGATAAATTGGAAACATGGACTCGGGAACCCAAATGATGCTGAAGGATCCAGCCACAAATGGATGAGCAAAGGCACCTCCTCAGATGCATCAGATACTTTTCTACCAATAGCATAATCACCAAAGCTGGTATGAAAGCAGCGAGAGAGGGACATTCCAGCTCAGCCTCCTCACAGGCTCAGCAGTAAGCATGCATTGCAAACCACAGCTCTGGGCAGTGATAGTGACACGGGACTGGTAGCTGATGGACAGGGTTGGAAAATGAAATTCAAATCTCCTTTGGTATTTGAAAATATCTCTGGATAAATAAAAGCTCTGTGTGGAAAAACAATGCTGCTGAAGCACAGTCATTAGCTGTTCTTGGGTTTTTTTTGCTGCCTCAATTGTAACAAATATTCTCCTGGATTTTAACAATAACCCTTTTATTCTTGTGTCCTGCTTCTGACTGTGGTCAACACTAGCTGAAAGTAAGAGCAAACCCTGAGAGGATAACAGGGAGAAGATTCTTATCTTCTAATGATAAGAATTGGAACCTGGCTTCAAAATTTATTATCAGTCCATCTCAAAAATGTGCCACTGCATCAGAAACTGGCATCAAAAATAATTGCAGAGCCTGTTCTGCATCTTCAGATGTGCAGACAGAGACAGAGTAGATGGTCTTCCTTCCTTGCTTCCTTAAATTGCTTATTTCCACTGAGGAAGCTGAGTCAGCCTGTCCAGAAACATGACAGAGACCGATCACATCAAACCACCGTTAGTAGAGAGAGACTAAAATAAGTGACTGGGAAAACCTCAGCCCAAAACCAAAAAGCTTTTTTAGAAGATTGATGGACTGTGTGCATAATCTTTCATATGAAGAATCAGCTTTGCTTCCAATGTCCCTCTCCCCTAAGCAAACAAAATAACCCCCCCCCAAAAAAAACCAACCCAATCCCCCCAAAAAAAACCCAAAACAAAACATGAGAGATTCTTCTTATGGTTATTGAATGAGGTTGTGGCAGACATGAGTAAAACCAAAAAACAGTCATTCAGATGCGGCAGTGAATATCTGGTTTAAAAGAAGCACTTGTGTCTGAACTGCCCAATACTTATGGAGAAGCAACCATTTGTGAGGTCGAGTACCTGGTGAGAGATGCTACCATGCTTTCTGAGAGCTGCTACATGTGTTCTGAAGGATTAATAAAATCACAGAATGTGTTAGGTTGGAAGGGACCTTTAACGGTCATCTGGTTCAACTCCCTGGAATAAGCCGGGGCACCTTTAACTAGATCAGGTTGCTCAGAGCTTCATCAAGCTGACCTTGAATGTCTCCAGGGATGGCGCCTCCCACAGGGCTCTGGGCAACCTGTTCCAGTCTCTCATCACTCTCATAGTGAAGAACAACTTCCTAATGACTAATCTAAACCTACACTGCTCTAGTCTGAAACCACTGCCCTTGTCCTTTACAGGTTCCATTTCCAGTGAGAAAAATCATTACTTATTTCCTAATGGTGCCATTTCCTTGAGGAGAAAAGAAGAAAACGTGCCTTGTGCCAGAACTAGAACTTGTATTGGTGTAAGTGTTGCTGTGTGTTTTTGTTTTTGTGTTGTGTTCTTCTGTGACAGGCAGCTGTGGAGGTGGTGGCATTGAAGCTTCATCCATAAGGTGCATTAACCTGGGGAGGGAGTCTTGCAGGAATGACTCTAACTTTTGTGCCTGGACCCAAGTGTTATGTCAAACAGGCGATGATGTGAATGTCTGAAGGGCCTGGTAAGGGTATGTGTGAGTGTAGTAGTTCTGTGTGGCTGGGTCCTGGTAGAGAACGGGGGGCTGTAGGGATGGCTTCTGCAAGAAGCAGCCAGAAGCTCTCTGCAGGCCCCAGAGAGCAAACACCAGCCGGCCCAAGGCCGGAGTCATTGCTGACCAAGGCTGAGTCCATCAGTGATGGTCACAGCGTTTGCTTTTTGCCACCAGAGAAGGGAGTGAGAAGATCTAAGGAACTGTGCAGACATCCATGTGCCAGAGAGAAAGATGCCCCAGGAGCCCATGGGGAAACCCATGGTGGAGCAACTGTCCCCCCACAGCCCACGGAAGAGTCCGAGACCCCACCTGCAGCCTGTGGAGAGGCCCCACGCTGGAGCAGGTGGAGACGTAAGGAAGACACTGTGACTTGGGTTCGAGCAAGCCTCTGTCAGCACTTGCAGCCCATGGACAGAGACAGAGATGAGCAAGGGAGAGATTTGCGCCAGAGCAGGTTTGCTGAGGAGGCTGGTGACCCCATGGAGGCCTGGGACTGAGACACTGAGAGAGATTGTGATTTATGACTGCACCTCATAGAAGTGACCCATGCCAAGGTAGCTGGTGAAGAGCTGAAGCCCTATGGGAAAGGACTCACGTTNCACCACCGTGCAGCAGGGGAAGGGTGTGAGGAATGCGCTCCCCCCACCCTTCTGCCCAAGAAGATAAACAACTCTAGAGGAATTGACTGAAACCCCATTCCCCATTCCCTGCCCCTCCCTGTGCCACTCTGGGGGAGAAGAAGGGAGCAATATCATGACTAAAGTGAAGTCGGCCAAGAAGGGAGGGGTGGGGGGAGGTGCTTTAAGATCTGGTTGCACTTCTCATTACCTGACTCTGGTGTCACTGGGTGTGCAGCACAGTGTCATAAATTAGAAAGTTTCTTTCCTTTATTCCATGTTGAGTTTGTTTTGCCTGTGACACTAATTGTGGAATGATCTCTCCCTGTCCTTATCTTGACTCCTAAGCTCCTCAATATATATTTTCTCCCCTGTTCAGCTGAAAAGGGGAGTGATAAAGTGACTTTGGTGGGCATCTGGCCTCCAGCCAGGGTCAAACCACCACAGTGGGCTCTGTGGGTCATACATCAGTGCATGAGAACTCCCTGTACTGTCCAAAATGTTCAGTAGAAATTGAAGCTTGGTCGTCACCAAGTCGTTCGGTGTCATGGTGGTGAGATGCCAGATTGTCATAAGATACTGTTTTTTCACGGGGTGGGTATAAGGGTCCTTTCTGCGGGAACACCCACAGGTTTGGAAGTGTTCTCTCTCCACACAAATCAATAAATAGAATCATAGAATTCTATGGGTGGTTTGGCACTGGCTTCCCAGGGAAGTGGTCACAGCACCCAGCTTGGCTGAGTTCAAGAAGCATCAGGACTACACGCGCAGTCACATGCTCTCACTTGGCTGGCCCTGTGTGGAGCTAGGAGCTGGACTCGATGATCCTTATTGGTCCATTCCATCTGAGGAGATTCTATGATTCTGTACCTCTGTGGCCTTGGTTTGACAAGAAGCTAATTCATTTGGCATGCTTCATTTGTATGATTCAAACATGGTACCTTATATTCTTCCTCGCTCTTCAGTAGGAAATCTCTTCTTTCATAGCTTGGCACAAAAGCTCTTCAACTTTTCACCTGGAAGTGTGAACCACAAAGAGCTGTTTCATAAAATGAAACCCAAGTCCAGACACAGCTTTTCAGTGTATCTTGTCTCTTTACTCATAATACCTGTTTCTAGGTTGCAAATCACCCCTTTTAAAATATGTAATGGACAGTAGTGAAACTGTCTGCAGCCATGGCCTCTCCAGGGCAGGGAATTGTGAGTGAACAGTTGTTTATTCTTTTATTTTATTCTGCTCTTTGTTAAGCTGAACAATACTTTTATTGGTATAGCCCATATGTTACATGTACCTTCATGCAAACACGTACCTTTCTCGGTGTAAAATGTCAAGTAGAAGGTTGTGTGTTCTCCTAATTTCTGAAAGAAATCCTTTACTAAGTGTTTTTTTATAAAGGGCATATTTTTCTCACTGGAAACGGGACCAGTACAGAGCGAGCCCTGCTACTTTCTTCCTCTTCAACACCTTCAAAGTCTTTTGTCCCACCTTTATTAGCCAAAGCCCTTTCTTTTTCTGAGAGATCATTAAACCAGGTGAAGCTGTTAAGTCAGTTCCGTGCACAGGCGAGACTTTTGTGATGGCATTGAGGTTTGCAGAGGCCCAGCGGGTTATCTTGGTACAGCAAAAGCCATCAGTACAGGCAAGCAATTTTCTTTATATCCTGCAAAAGCTTTCCTGTACTAGTGTGAGAAGTCAGTGTCAGGTGGCTGACATAATTACTGAAGGTTCTTGTGGCCTGCTAAGGCCATCTTATCCTCCCACGTAGTTTGAAATGACACTTTTGCCCTCCTTCCCCGCAAAAGGGAGGGCTCTCGTTTGATAAACCTGAGTCTGGATCTCTTGAGGGAACATGCATCCCCCACCTCTTGTTTAGCGTTAGGCCTGGCACGTGGATGTGGGTGCTGAAGGAAGGGGAGCACAGGCGGATTCCGCTTCATTGCTGGATTTGAAGGGGGGCATGCAGAAGTACAGAAGATAAACCTATCAGCAAGACTTGTAACCGGAGGAGAAAAAAATAATCAGGATCTTTCATTCTTCTTTAGGGTGCCACTGTGTGTGTTTGGAAGGGATCAACCATATATTTTCGATGATGTAGAAGATAATAAGGTGGTAACATAGTAGAATTAGGCCACCTCAGCTGTTAGCAGTGTGTGAAGCAAAGAAGAGAGTCTTAATTACCTTTTAAACCAAACCCACCATCTGTAACCAGTTTGGTATTTCACAGGAAGGAGGTGGTGGTGTGCAACGAGTCAGATGAGCTGGAGATCTCAGTTTGCCATATAGAGTGGCCTCTTAAACGAAGGGAAAAGGTGAAATCCCTAGACTTGGGAACCCAGAAGCAGTGGTCCACATGGCCCATTTTTGAAGAAGCAGAGATGACCTCAAGTGCAGACAACTTCTTCTCACATCTGCCCCTGCTTGGCCTCCAGCTGGCTAGTCCTGTGTGTCACTATACTATTTGCTCATAATCTCAAACCTCGCCTCTGTTTAAGGAAGGATCCCTTTCCCCACTTTATTGTCCATCGAGTCACATTCCCTAAACTCTTAGCCTATTGCACAATCTCTGGTTCCTTCAAAGACACCACTTTAAATTCTCCTTGAAAGAAATCAGGAAGAAGACAAAAGAGAAACCTAAATTCTTTTGGGCTATATTTTACTATATCTTTAGCTACATTTTACCCCATCCTAGGAAGAACCACTGACCATCATCAATCCTTTTATACTCACTACTCTTTTATCACTGTTACCTGGGGCAACCCAGTTTGGTTTCTGCCTTGATTGGGTGGTGTGATTGCAGGGTTAGCTCATTTCCCAATCAAGCTTGATAGACCAGACCCTCCCCTTGAACCCTTTTCTTGATAAATAGGGCTGTTAAAGAAAAATAAGCAGGTCCGTTTAGCAGAGCAGCATGTGGGTTTGGGACTGTTGGGTCACAGGCAGCTGGGATGATGTGGGGCTAACTCACCGCCTTTCAGTGGTAGCTATGAAGACAGTGATGGAAGAACATGCATGAGTCCGACTGAGTAGGAAGAGTTGAAGCTTTATAGGAGGAAGCCCGAGAGGGTGATGTTGCAGTCTCTTGTCAGGCATGTGATCCAGGCTCCAGAAACGGCTTTTGCACTTACTCAATAGTTGTGTGAGCTACAGAGGCTGTTTTGGGAGCAAAACCA
The DNA here is from genome assembly GCA_013400835.1 of Zapornia atra. Lineage (NCBI taxonomy): Eukaryota > Metazoa > Chordata > Aves > Gruiformes > Rallidae > Zapornia > Zapornia atra. The sequence goes on from VZTU01008082.1 coordinate 18,078, forward strand.
AGCGAGCAGTCCTCTCCCTGGTCATCTCAATGTTCTAACTACTAAGTTGGAAACTTGCATTTCCCTTTGTGCTGCTTTTTTTTTCTGTCTCCCCTCAGGATACTCTGGGGTACAGACAGAATCTTGCTCAACATCACGGTGCAGTAACAAGCCATTTGGCATCATCTTTGCATCAGCATAAAAGCCAGGAAAAGATTTCTGAGAGTTCTAAAGAACCTTAAAAGCGTGTTTGGGTGGTTGTTTTTTTTTAAAAAAGGTATGTCTGTATCTGATGATGCTGGTCATCAGATCTGTACTCAGCAATGTTATTTCATACCTTGATTGATTCTGCTACAGTATGTGCTATGCAATATGGGGGGAAAGGGGTGAAGTGGAAAACCCCAGGGCTAGATGCCTGTTGGGTTGGCGAGGCTTTGCAGCTTCCTGCCTCACAATCGTTGTGTCTGTTGTACACAGTAGTGCTGCCTGTCTCTGTAAGGGCCAGCGTTACAGCTCTCTTTGAGGTAGTATGTGCAGATAATGGGTCTGGCTTTGAGTACACAGCCTTCAGGGTGCAGTAGAGATTGTTCCACAGCTGGGTCAGAGTTTCAGGCAGCTTGAGTGCCCAGTGGGATGGGTGTGTAGCTCATGTGGATCTCTCTGGATGTAAGTACATGAATGAGTATCAACACACGCAGTGAGGAGGGTGCACAGCAAGAAGTAAGGTAAAGTTGGAGACAGGGAGACACGTGTGTCTGTGATGGTGTGGTGGCTTGCAGTTCATTAAAGCAGAATAGTTCAGAGGACAAAACTGTCCCCCAAAAGCCTAGCACTTGATGAACTTGCCTCTCTAGTGAGCCTAACTAGTGTGTTGTTTTAATCCACAGGGATTTGCCATCGTTCACACCGGTAGGAGCAGCTGTTTTCTTAAATTTCTCATCCTCAAAGATGCCAAGTGCATCAACAAATTGTCCTGGCAGCTCAGAAAAGTTTTTTTAAAAAGCAGCAGAATGTTTTCTTCTCAATATCCTCATCTGAAGGGGTCTGTGACACAACCAACTTCTATCACCCTCTAGTGCCATTTCCCAGCTGCTAACCGTCAAGACATGGGCTGGGTGGGGAGAGACAAGAGATAAGGACCAAAGACAAGGGCAGCCCAATCTCTCCAAGGGCCCTCAGAGCACAAGGACACACAGCTGTCTCCTCACCAACGCTGCAGGCTGCTGACCTGCTGAAATGGCTTTGGTCACTTCATGTTCCGCCTCACACTATTGTGGAAGGGATGACAGTGAGATTTGGTTGGGTATATATGGTGACAGTAGACAGATGCAGAGGGGATGAATTCATCACAGAGGAAAGCTGTTTTATTTAACCCCTTGTAATCCCAGTTTTTCCTTCCTTCCTTGCAAATGAGCCCACAATGCTGAACAGGCAACATCTCCTGCCTTCCCCCTGTGGTGAATCAACCATCTTTCAAACATAACAAGGGACACTGACTCCTCTGCCTGACTCTTTAGGGAAGATACTGTGCTCACAGACAGAAAGCTCATCTCCACCTGGAGAGCTGTGAATGCCCTTCTGCAGGGATGATGAAGAGCAATGCCTGGGATCTGTGGCTCAGCACCATAGAGCTCTATCATAGCCACATCAGAGCTCATGTTGTGAAAATCCCCACAAACTGAGCCAATGAATCAGCTTGGCACTTGGATCAAAAATGTGATTATTTCCATGGGACTCTGGTCCAATTTGCTTTTTGTCCTGAATTTGAAACCAGTCCCACTGATGCAGTAGGGTGAGGTGGTGAGTGATGGAAGTAAAACTGGTCCTTCCTGCGCGTGTCTTGTGACGGCTTGGGGTAGGGGTTTGGGGCCACACTGACCACAGGGTCTCAGAGTCTCACAATTTTAACATCCCTTATGGATGCCCATGTTTGCATCTGCTGATCTGATGCAGCACATCAGAAGTTAGTTTTTCCAGACAGCTGAAACTCTGTGGCCATGACTCACACCTGAGGTAAATACAAGAGGTGCATGTAAAGTATCTGCATACATCTGCCTTTGAAAATTCATGCAACTGTCTTTTAAAGCATTTACAGGAGCTGACTCTCTCAAAGTGTGTTTGTAATTGGTTTTTTTTTGATTTTTTTTCCAGTTACAGATTCTTCTTAACCTCCGTGCCCTGAAAACACAGCAGCACAAGTGGTTTCTGGAACTGTTGTTTTACCTAGATGGTCCCCAGGGTACATGAAAGAACCTGTGCGTTATTTTACCCCAAGCTAGTGGCAGACATTAGAAAATTGAATTTAACATTCCAATGTGCCAGGCATAAATACCCTTTGCATATCTCACAGCAAACCTAAATGAAACCAAGTTCTGAGCAGGCAGATAGCCATTTTTCAATTATGTGTGACAAATGTGCCACTTCAGATAGCCTTGTCGGCGAAAGGCAAGAGCTGGAAATGCCAAGCTGTTAAGTGAAGCAGGATCAACATTCCTAATACTTCACGGGATCACTAATAGCTTCTGCATCTTCTGAGACAATCAGCCTTGATTGTTCCTCTGGATACATTCCCCCAAACTTCATCCCACTAATTGCAATATTTCAGTGCTGATAGGTGTAAATAATAACAAGGACTGTAAGCGTGGGGACTTTGAAAGGAACGTCCCATTACCTTAATGTTGTTGGATTGTTTGTGGCAAAGCTGTTTACCAAGTATACCAGCTACAAATCAAGGGAATGTGATGTGCTTTTGTTTTACTCAGGCAACTTAGCGAGGAAAGAATGAAATGATGTTTGTGAACTTTATTATTCAAGGTGATGAGTTAATGTGTGGGTGTAACTTTTAGAAACAATTTATTGCATCAGTGAAAGTAAAGTGTTGAAACATACAGGTTTTCAGAGGCCTAAGAGTCATATTCCTCCTTTGAAACTTCATAGGCAGATGGACCTGAAATGTTTTCTGTTGCAGACATGCCTTAGGATGCTGTGTACACAGATTTTTCTTTCTGTATGTAATTTAACGTTGCAAATAAAGCCAGTTAAAGATTGTGCACAAGCACAGTCAGTGTTCTTGTATAAAAGAACCAGCACTATAATGAAGTTACCTCTCAAAAGGATTGAACAGCAAGAATACTCAGTTAAAGTTTTCAAGAGGTTCTTCCATTTGCATGTACTACATTTAAGGCAGCTGGGAAGTGCCATAATGTAAAGAAGTGTGCTCAGTTCTTCCAAAATGTCATGCTGCTATTCAGGTGTGTCCAACTGAGGACTTGGGGCCTGAGACATAAAAAGGGATCAGACACATTTTAAACTTGTCCCCAGTTTATGCTGGGTAACCTGTATTCTATTCTTATTGGGAGGGGATGGTGTTTCCTAGATGACAATTGTTCTTTATTTAGCAGCACAATAAATGGAATATAGAAGTGATAAGAACAATAGAGCACAGAATTGTATTTCTGCCTCTGCTTTCTCACCACCTTGGTGCTGTCTCTGGGCTGAAGATTAGCTATTATGAGACAGCCCAGAATCCTTCTGGGGTGTCCAGGTCTGTTCCTGAGCTCTGGAGGCCTCCCAGCTCAGCTCTGGCTGGGCTTGAGGCTAGGCCAGTAGCAGCTCTGTTGCTCTGGCATGGAAAAGTCCAAGCGCATCCTTGCTAGTGCCTTCTTCCTCTCTCTTTCCATGTTTCCTTGTCCTTTGTGTGAAGCTTTGTGTGAGCTGGGATTGTTTAGACTAGAGAAAAGGACATTGTGGGGAGACCTCATTGCTCTCACCAACTACCTAAAAGGCGGCTGTAGTGAGGTGAGGGTCAGTCTCTTCTAGTAGCTAGTGACAGGACAAGGGGAAATGGTCTGATGTTGTGTCAGGGGAAGTTTAGGTTGGATATCAGGAAAAGTTTCTTTACAGAAAGGGTTGTCAGATATGGAACAGGCTGCCCAGGGAAGAGGTTAAGTCACCATCCCTGGAGGTGTTTAAAAGAAGAGTAGATGTTGTACTTGGTGACATTGTCTAGTATTGGACCTAGCAGGGCTGGATAGATGGCTAGACTCAATGATCTTGAAGGTCTTTTCCAATTGAAACCATTCTATGATTCTATATCACCATCTCAACACATTTGTTTCTTGCCAGCTCTCTAATCTGTAGATGGAAAAGAAGAAGATTTGTGCCACAACTGTGCTGTGGGAATATAGTTACAAAGATGAACGGTGTTGCATCTGGGAGAGACATGGCATACTTTTGCTAGCATCTACATTTAAGAAATACAGCTATTTCCCAATTTACCAGCTACAATCTGTGCATTGTACTTACACAGATTAGCAAAGACTCCCAGCAGATTCCTTCTGCTGAAAGCTCCAACTCCAAACACGTTTAACACGAACCATCTTGACACCATCTGACTGAGGCGTTGGTTAGTCTGCGGAGGGCCGTTGCATATGGATCTCAAGTGCCGAGTTTCACAACCTTCGGCAACCTTTCCCTGTAGAAAGGAAGCAGGAGAACTGAGGAAGCCATGTGGCAACCTAGTGAGCGATGGACGAGCCTGGGGGCCAGGAGTCCTGGCAATCAGTTGTACGCAGTAACAACTAGACCACATGCCAGTCATATGGAAAATGAAAGCTGCAAAAGCAGCTTTCCCAGTGTCATTTTGCCCCTGGAGACACCTCACTGTAGGCTGCTCTGGTTGAAGCTGTAGGAAACCTCCTCTAGACTTCTGTGTGTCGCAGGCAAAGCGTGTGTGGGGAAACATGTCTTGTGAAGATGCAGCCCACTGGCAAACATACCCAGTGCTCCCCAGGGAACCCACTGCACTTTCAGCCAGCTTAACCTGCCCCTCAGCACCACTTGGGTCCCAGTTCCTCACCAGCTTACAGAATTTTGTTAGGACCTGGGACTGGTGTGTCTTGTGACTAGATTACAAGTTCAACAACAAGGCCCTGAAAAATCATCAGGTTAACTTAAGAGTGATTTTACCCAGTGATAAAGTTAATCTTCACAGCCTTTGTGAAAATAAAGTCATGACTAAAATAAACGTTGCTCCATGTCAGCTTTATTTATGGTAAGCTACAATTACTTCATATTTCTTCTTGGTATCTGAACAGCAGCTAGAATCACTGGCTCTCCTTAACTTACTCCCACAGAAAATGTCAGCAGGATCTAATTATCTGAATGAAATGCACTTTCACTGATGCCTGCTTTCTTATCTGCACAATAGTTGAGCTAGGCATTCTTATTATTGTAGTTATGAGTTTGCACATTTCATTCTCTTCCTGGAAAAGGTGTTCAGGTGTTCGTACCCCATGTATGACTAACCTGAAGCAAATCAAGCCTTGGGTGAAAAGGCTGTGGAACGGCGTGGCACTGGGAGAAGGATTTCTTGTAATTCCTCAATTGCTTTTAAGGATTTCTCCTTCCTCTGAAACACAATGGGGTCTGGTTCTGCAAGTCTTTGACTAGGAACCCAGTGTCCCTGCGAGCCGCAGTTTGCCTTACGCATTTCGGCAGGGAGCCACTTAGTGCCTTTCATCTGATGGGAATGTTGCTGTGCGACTGCGCTGCGAAGTCTTGCGGGACACAGAGTACCAAGAAGCAAGCAGACCAAGAAGCACACAGTTCATCCCCCTCCCCTGGAGCAGGGTCAGCTCTGTATGGGGAAGGCCCAGACGATAAGCAGTAACTTTTGAATGTCCTGCTAATTCCAGGGCTGAGCAATGGGTCTGATCTGTGACTGTAGGAGAGCTATCTACAAAGAGTTTAAAGAAGTTACTGAGGCAAAGACAACTGGAAAACCAAAGAGTATATATAGGAAAGAAAATGGCAGAAAAGTGGTAATGGGGTACCAGTGGGGTGCCTTCATGCCTAAAACAATTGCAACCGAATTAATCAGACAGGCATTTCTGGGCAGCAGCATGTCCCGAGCTGAGCTCTGCTTGTCCATCTGCCTGTCCTGCTGATGCTTGCAGGATTTTCATCCCTCAGGCCTGCACTGCACTCAGTGTGGACTTCATAACTTGTTTTTTATAACCCTGACCGCTGAGCCTCCTTGCTCCAATGTGGTGCTGCTGCTGCTGGTATCCCAGAAGTGGCCATGCCAATGCGATTGGTGACTGTTGATCCAGACTAGGACCTGGGATGTGAAAGATTACCATTTATCTGATCCGCACAGACTTTTGGTCGAATGAGAAACAGCTTTCCTTTTCTAGCCCTTAGGTTAGAGAGTATCCATGCCATCCTTCTCAGGGGCAGACAGCTCCCTGTCTCAAGAGAAACAGGAACAGCAGCCCTGTGCCCCTTACATGTGCTGGGTTATATTGCACAATGAGGGAAGTGAGCTCCTGTCACCTACCCCAGCTTTTTATTACTGTTACTTGTGCCTTTCTGTGGGTATGTCCGGGCACAGGCAGGAGAACAGGACATGAGTCTTCTAAGCAGTGTAACATATATTTAACTCCCTTTGGTTCAGGCACGCATGTAACTGCTGGGAACAAGGGTCTGTGATCTATCTCAACCATAGATTAAAGAGAGGAATCAGAGGTTGGGTTGGTGAAAAAAAATGCCCTGGGGGGCTCAAAAAAAGAGCGCAAAAAAGAGAGAAGCTAAATAGCACTTGGAAAAGAGCAAGGTACATAATTAGCTTGACAATGTAGGTGTCCAATTTGTGCTGGTTTTGGCTGGGATAGAGTTAATTTTCTTCATAGTAGCTCCTGCGGTGCTGTGCTTTGGATTTGTAACCAAAACAATGCTGATAACACAGGGATGTTTTCTGTTGCTGGTGAGCAGTGCTTCTGAGCCAAGGCCTCTGCTGTTTCTCACCCCACCCCACCAGCGAGGAGGATGGGGGTGCACAAGGAGTTGGGAGGAAACAGCCAGGACAGCTTACCACAACTGACCAAACGGATAGTACATATCTTATCATATAATGCTTTGGGTTGGAAGAGACCTGAAAGATCATCTAGTTCCAACCCCCCTGCTATGCGCAGGGACACCCTCCGCTAGATCAGGTTGCCCAAAGCCTCATCCAACCTGGCCTTAAACGCTTCCAAGGATGGAGCTTCCACAACATCCCTGTGCAACCTGTGCCAGGGCCTCACCACCCTTATAGTAAAGAATTTCTTCTAAATGTCTAATTTAAATATTCCCTCTTTCAGTTTGAAGCTATTCCCTCTTGATGAAGCTATATCACTCCTTGATGAACAGTCACTCTCCTACTTTCCTGTAGGACC
>VZTU01008085.1:0-15073 GCA_013400835.1 Zapornia atra
GGTATAAGAACAAGCAGTAGTAAACTGAACAGCAATAATCTTAACAGAAACTGAGATGTTTCAATCACTGAAGAAATGAAGATTTCTAATGTAGCAAAAAAAGATGGAGTTTGATAAGTCTGAGAACAGGGGTGTATGCTGCTGCTGTAACAGTAGGAGAGTGGACCTGATGACCCAGAAGTTCTGTTACTGCCAATGCTATAACTTCTTTTTAAATCACCTCAAGTCCTGTGAAACCAGGATAACATTCTGCCATTTCCTCTGTAAAAGTCACCATCATCTAAGAGGTGTTCAGATCCTGTACTGTTCACTGCCATACTAAATGTTATACATAATCATACACTACTTCATTAAACCGTAAATCAGATTTGCAGTAACTCAGCAATACTACGGTACACAAACTGGTCAGACTGTTTGTTAGGCAATTCTTTATTTAATTTAGGCAGATTCTCTAGTTCTGAGTCATCTGCCAACACACAGAAATTCACTGAATTATGAAAGTATAAGTATTTTCCTAAATCACTATTTAATAGGATAAAATAAATTTGTGAGAAGTATTTGTATGAAGTTTGCATTGTCAGGACCTCATCAACTTTACAAACTGATATGTAATACAACTTCTAGGACACTTGTTCTTTTTATTCCACAAAAACCCCCTACAAAATCCCCAACAAACTTTCTCTAATAGTTGAACTCTCAAACAGTTTTTCAAGGATTTTATCTAATATAAATATGACTAAAGTAAATAGGAAGACTCACAAACTTTGTAAGAATCAGCACAATACAAGGAAGTGACTTTATTCATGTTATTTTTCCTTTTTTACCACATGTAGAGGAAAATTGCTGCTAACATAAGCTCCAATATGCTAGCTGATATACTGAGGCAAGTAATAGTGATATGCAGTTTTGAGCATGATGATTATTTGATGAGATTGTTCTACATTGTTTATGTTAAGCTTTCAGTTGAAGCTTGCAGATTTAATTTATGAAAATGCCTAGAGTGTTTGACAGATGTTATAAAATCAAAATGAAATAATTAACTTGAGATGAGAATAATAGGTCTAAGGACAAAGACATGAAAAGAACAACAAAGTGATTCAAGGTGGGGGATCAGGGAAAAGCAATGGACTCCATCTAATTAAGAGTTTTCAACAGATGACAGAAGAGCAGACTCATTGCAAAGGCTTTTTAAAAGCAAAGAAAAGGATTTACAGAGCTAGAAGATGGAGATGACAATATTAAGGTATCTAGAAGTCAAAACCCGTGACCACTGATGAAGATTTACCATCACAACAAACCATCGTGGCCGAAAGAGATTCACTTGATACGCACACATGAAGGTAGGGAGCCTGTCTTGAACAGACATACGACTCAAGTACGAGTTAAACAAATTACTCAACTAACTACACTTAACCATGTAAAGCATTGTGGAACAGAGGAGGTGAGATTACAATTTCATAGTAGGAGGGAGCACTGTAATGCTTTCCTGTGTAAAATATTTATTGTGTGAATCAGACAACTGAGTTCTTCAGATTAAGGTGACAATTAATTGATCTATGATCTATTCAATTTCTGTGCCGCTTGAAATTTAGGGCTGCCCTCCTAACAAGATCTGGGCATTAAAATGCACATCTATATAATCTTTTCCCTTCCTGCATCATGGACAACAATGCCATGCTATTTTGATGGCAGCAGTAAGATCAAATAGGAGATGAACTGCTGATGCAGTGAGTACGGTAGATATTTGGGTTTCTTTACAATAACCGCCAGGCAGAGCTTGAAGACAATGTAGTGGAATTTGTTAAATAATATAAAATGACAGGGAGGCTTCCATTGCACAGCAATTGCACCCTACGGTTCTTATGAGGCACGAGGCAGAACCAAATGCCTCCCTGATCCCTGCAGGCATGATTATTTTATAATAACCATGCCCACACCCTGCAGCTGCTGTTTGCCTTATAAAATATATTTCATTGTCCTGTGGTGAAGAAAGGAATTGTCATTCTTTGCTAATTAAATATACAAAGGGTCACAGTTTAAGATGGTAAGTAACAAGTACAGGAGACCTAACATTTAACATTAGTAGTCCAATAAAGCCTGCTGGCCCTTCCACTTCACGGTTAAGAGACATTAGTGCCTGTTACAACTTAACGGCCTGCTAACATGAGATATATTCTTAGTTTGGCATTCTAAAACTAGGTGCTATGAGGTTCTTTTAAATAGAAGGCCTCTTCATACCTTATAAAGAAATGGAAAAAAAAAATTAAAACCTTTTTTATCAAAGCACAGAAGCGTAAGTCTCTATAGCATAAGAAAAAAAAATTGAATCATCATAAACAAGAGAGACAAAACACCGTCAAGTATTGCCTGACTTTCATGAGTAGATTCTGTCCTCTGGAAATATTACCATACCTTTGCTGTTTTACCAAATTCAATAAAGGGATAGCTAGCAAGCTGCAGACAACTGCAAGGGCTTCCTAGTCAACCAACAACTTACACATGAGCTGTGCAAGGAGAAGCCACTTTCTGTACATCAGTGCCTTAGTAATTTTTGTGGTTTTCATGGCTTCCTTTATCCCTTTCAGCTACTTGTTCAAGAAGTTTGTAAAACGTGTTGTCAGATGTTGTTTTCCTCCTGGATCTGCTGTACAATCAAAGTGGACTTCTGGTATCAGACCTTTACCCAGCAAAAGAAAGTGATGCTCTAGTTGCAGGATTATTATGTCTGTGTAGCAGGAAAAAGCAGAAAATACACCAAATCCAAGAAAAACTTTCCATATTCATTTAGACACATAAAACAGCAAAGTAACTATAAACGTCAAACCACAATACAGGATATACGAAGATGTAGAGGAGGTGCAGACACTCTGTTTCGCTGCAAAGTAAAAGTCTTGTCTCAAAAAAAGCCTAAGAGATGCCCTTATTGTGATGAAAAAAACACCTTACAACAATTTGGGGAACAACAGACTTGTGTAAACAGTTGCTTATGGGTATCCTTACTACTCCTAGCATATGGTTGCCCACTATTTCTTATAAAATAATTAAACTCACATAGTTGATATAAATCTGCTACCCCTCATAAATAAATGCTTACTTTCATAACTACTGAGTTATTTGACTGCCCATTTGGAAAGATCCAGTCTCAGCCCAGCTGAAGGTATTTGTTCAGGTAGCACGATACAAACACCACAGCCAAATAATGCTGGCACACAAATGGAACCAACAAACAGGACTACTTCCTACGCTGTTTTTCAAAATACCCTTGATATAATAACAATAAAGCTTCTGTATTACTAGAGTTTGTTACAGACCTCTGTATGGAGCCTGAGAGCTGCTTTTAATTCATCAGACAGATTTAATCTTTCAAATGCCCACCAAGTTCTCCCCCGCCAAACTCAGCCTTTCTCATTGTGTCTTAGATAACTTTACTGCCTCTAATGGAACATTGCATAATAGAGCAGCAGCTTTCTGTCTAATCAAGTTTTAGAAAATTATGCCTGACACTATTTAGATCTAAAGAAGAAGATTAATTTAATAGAAAGGGCATTCAATTTTATACCACCCTAGCACGAAGTTTCACGACAAGACACAATCACTGAAGGTAAACCTGAGACTAACTTCCCCAGATTTTAAGACAACAATTGGCTCAGGACTCTTTACTCTTTCATAGCCCTAAGGAAAAATAGCTCTGTGCTTAAGACTGCTGAGAAGCTAATGCAAACATACACCCTATCTGCCCATATATAGAAGATTAAGGGGAAAATCTGAAAGAACTTCATTCAAAGTTTGAATCTAATAAAGGACAAAAAAAGGCAAGAAAAGGAGGGTGTTTTTCTTTTTAGCTCATGCTTTCCTCTGTGCTCCCTCACAAAGCATCTAACCCCTAATAGGAGCCAAACCAACCCCTTGGAGCACCTCCCTTTTACAGACTGCTGAGGAACTACTTAATTCTTGACAGCTGGGTCAGCCCAGAGGTTGGAAATCCCTGTGCTTAAGAGATGCAGCTGTGGACTTCCCCCGGTCAGAGGGGGATGTTAACTCCTTCCAGGCCTGTCTCCAGTCAGAATCCACACACGGTATTCTGGCTGTAAAGCAAGATTGGAACTGCACATGTCTAAATGCAAAGACTTGATACTGTTCTCTGGAAATATTCTGTTAGGAGAATATTCCTTCAATCTGTGTCACTGGAAATATTCCTCACAGAAGAGCTGTCATATTTTGTCCCCTGCAAAGTAAACATGTTTTCTGAGAGATAGGTTTATGCTTTTTTGCTCTCAGCTGATATTCCGCTGAAATACAGCCATGCTGATTAATAAATTAGTCAAATATGTTATACCAAAGTCTATGTACAGCTCACACTTGTAGAAGAAAAGAAACTATTTAAATCCATAAAACTCAGAGGAGTTAATGACAAAGTGATATTGAATCAAATTAGCAACCTAGGGGCTAAATTTGCCTAGATCCATGGCTCCATTAAACTTTATCGCTGTGTGGGGTTACATGTCAATTAAGCAGACCAGCCTATTTAGCATTACGAAAAGCAGAATCAGATTGGGAAGCCAACAGCTGAGATGAGATGTATGATGCAGAGCCCTCTCATTTACACATTTGGTCATTGCACAAGCAACAAGATGAATGCCTCACCCTCCTCATATCTTTGTATGTGGCTAGGCTGGCTCCAACCACCCCAAGAACATTTTTCCACCATATACTGCATGTTACACAGACTTTCCACAGTGCTGGTCCAGGGGAACCTCTGTATATGTTCACCATGATGGACTCTCTAGACCATTAGGAGTCTGTATAACCAGCCAGAGGTGCACAGTGGTCGTTATTCATTACATAGTTACTCAAGGTGCAGGCATCATACTGGGTGCCTGGCCCACTCCTCCCTCTGGTCCTCCCCTTCCTGCAACTGGCCCAGTTGCAGACCCTGCTGTCAGTTCTGATTATGAAGCTGTGGGTCTAGATTTTGAACCTTAATGCATCAGGAAACACTTATGTTCCTGTATGCAGTGGGGCACAAGACTGGGATGTAACTATAAATATGCAATGGCTATTTTTAATATATACATATTACATAATTTAAATATAGTGCATGACAAAGCACCTATTAATCAAGTTATAGATAGGTTAACTGCCTCTATCTGCAATAGTGATGCAAGCTATGCTGCCGGAGTATCACTTCGGTACTACAGATGCTGGACATGAAGCTCATAAAAATAGCTTCCCAGGTCATCAAATCCTGTTTCTCCAGAATACTAGCACCCATTTCATATGGCCCTTTCCATAAAAGTGTCAACCTCTGACAAAGTTTATTAGACATCTAATCAGTTTAATTCCATCTACAAGGCTACTTCAAGACCTCTCCCTTAGGTACTAAAAGCCTATTCAAATTTCAAACCTATTTAATTCATGGCAAGTTTAATTTAGTTAGCCCTTTTGTCTCCATGATATTTACTCCTATAGAGTACATATATATTGCAATCATGTCATCTCCAAGGAGAAGAGAATGGACTATAACCAGCCCTTTCAAAAAGCATTCAAAGCTACATTGTTATTAATTGTGTTGACTCTTGGCCTTTAGTAAAACACACATGCAAACAGTTCCCGTAGTTTTTAAGGTTAATGCAGCTCAGCCTCATGGGCCATCAGCTGTAGCTCCTTGCCTATGTACAGACCATGTGAAACTTGAAGCTGCCAAGACCTTCATGGTAAAAATAATGCCAAGTGTATAGGTCCTTTCCGGAAAAGCTGATCTTATATTGGTAAAGGCAGCACCTAGACACGTGTCAGCAAGGGTCCAATTAATTGGATATTTCATGATGAAAAAAGTAAATCAACTCACAACCTTAATGAAAATCTTTGTTATTTAGAAACATGCAGTGGTATTAGACAGCAGAAACCCTGCTATGCAATACCTACTTTAGAGCTAGGGAATCTGCCACCAGTTCATTAGAGGCTCTTCCTGCTGATTAATAGTGGAAAATTGGTGCAGATCAAATCAGAATAGCCAAACTGTCTTATACTGTTCTAAAAAAGTATCAAAGGCTAGCCCCTTCCTAAAGGCCCTCCAGTTACTTTGGTGTGTAAGCTCATGAAAAGAAATGCTTTTACGGATGCCATAATTGCCAGGTGACAAAGCACAGAGTATGAAGCTTTTATTCAGACATAAAAAGAAGGCTGTGTTACCCAGTAGTCAGCCATTTGCATGATGATGGAGAAAATGAGACACCCGTGGAAAGCAACTCAGCAGCTTGCACTAGAAAATTGTCTGATACTGTGCATCTGAGCTGCAGTTGCAGATTCATGCTTTGGGTGGATTGCATTATATCTCTGAACCTCCTTCTCTTGGGAGGGGTTAAAAAAGGAATTGGATTCATATTCCTGTGTTTTCTAAACCAGACACTGGCTAATAATATAGGAGTCTAGGTACAGAATGACATTAAAGGCTGCGAGTATTTGATGTTAATCAATGGATGGCTGTCTCAGTGGGAGTTCGCTCATTTCTGCCTTAAGAGTGCTAAATTGCTACATCTAGCTATGCTGGGCAGTACTGAAACAAGCAGTCAATACTTTCTTCCAGAATCAATATATAAAAAAGTAACTCAATGGAAGCAACCTGAGAAATGTGCTAGGAGGAGGAAAGTGAGAAGCAGTCTGCCTCGTTGTATACTGCACCTCATGCTGGTTAACCAGACAAACATGTATGCGCCTGGTAAGAGGTGACAGTATTTCAAAGAGAGGTTGCTTGACCCTGAATTGTCTATGTAAACTCCTGAAAGGTAAGACTGGAGATTAAAAGCAGAGCAGGCAAATACTCCCCTTTCCATTGACACCTGATACAGAAAAGCACTTAATCATTTGCTTAAGTCTACCCCAATTCAGACAAGCTGTTAAGCATATGTTTAAGTGCTAGAAAGTCAATAGGATATAAGCATGTGTTTAGCTGCTTTGCTAAAAGGGGCCTTTGCTGCTAAAGATGTGAAAGATGTGACATGAAACATCACTTTCTGCACTGGCCTTTGCCCAATGCCAAATCCAGCTTTCATAGGGGACAGCTGCATCCCTTTCCATCCTTAAAAGGCAGGAATGTTAAAGATGTCACACATTGTCCCTTCTGAGCGCTGCTGAGTACTGGGAGTCTTCCTGGTCTCTCTCCATAGAAATAAAGTCTCTCTACAGGAAAGGGAGGGAACAGGGAAAAGTCCCAGTACCAATAGCCAAATTTCTGTCCCAGGGCAGAAGATTGCCTTGCTGAGTCTGCTTACCTCTGCTGACCCTCACTGTTAATCCAATATTTGGGAGGGGAAGGGATTTACTACTGCTTTGATGAGAGAATAAACAAGAATCTTCCTCAATGCTGTGGTCCATTTCCAGGAAGCAGCTGAAGTACATGTGAGAGCTGCAGAATTTGAGTACAAAAAGACAGGGACATGATAACACTGAAAGCATGCAGTATGAGCCTGCATTTATATGCTTGGGCCTGTGTCTTTATGTGTAGGAGGAGAGCTGCACCTGTGCCTCAATCTCAACATCTGTTTTATTAATGGGTCATATGTGGTCTTTACAAAAACAGTTTTGTTATGTGATTTGCAAAATGCGAGTCCCAGGAGTTTCTTAGTGGAAGAGTGGAGATGCACCGAACTGATTTCCTGATCAAAAAGTAAACACAGGTGGAAAAAAAAGAAGTGTTATACTACAAAAGTAATATTGTTGTCTTCTAGAAGCCTAAAGAAAATTCCATTCATTTCTCATGGTCTCAAAACAGCCAGCTAAAGTTGCTTTTTCATAGGTGAGCTGTCACAATGTGCTTTTAACATCATATCCACAACTTTTGGTAAAAGCTCTCTTTATTTAAACAGAGAGGCAAGACTGAAGCCACACGCTGAGAAGCAGCATCCTGGAAATGAAGAGCACCTAAGTCCTTCTGTCAGCCTGTA
This sequence comes from Zapornia atra, assembly GCA_013400835.1. Lineage (NCBI taxonomy): Eukaryota > Metazoa > Chordata > Aves > Gruiformes > Rallidae > Zapornia > Zapornia atra. The sequence continues at coordinate 7,944 of VZTU01008085.1, forward strand.
TTGTGATATGTGTCAGAGGTATTATGTGATAGATAGGACTTGGGGTCAGATTTGCTCCTAAACGGATTTTGCTTTATTTTTTCTGTAGCTTTTTTCTAATAGAATTTAAAAGAAAAAAACAAAATAATGGTTTGCTGGAATAAATGTTGATTCCCTCCCCCCTTAATCTTATCCATTATGAAATGTGTGAGTGCATGGAGCAAATGCATTTTGGTTATTACTGTTACTCTGGAAGTGATTAATCTCTATTGGATGGTATATGCAAGCCACCCTTCACCTGAACCAGCAAACCAAAAATAAGCTTAGGAATCTCAGGAATAGGAATATGTCTTCTCAAAACCTTCAAGGACTATTTTGGGTGCTAATATTCTCAGGCAGCATGTCCTAGGAAAAAAGCATTCTCTGGGCATAAACCATTACACTTCTGACAAGAAGCAGTGACAAAAAGAGCCTCCAAAGTTGCCCATGGCAGCTGAAAAGAAGTGACTGTTATTGGATATGACAGAAAGTGAAGAGGAGCTGGTTGCTAACCAGGTATATAAGCTGGAAATAGAAGATTAAAAATATTGTGAGCCTTAGTATTGGATCAAGGGAATGGTTGGGTCTTTTTCTTCAGCTTCTTTTTAAGTAGAGTACATGCATTTTTATCAATGTGACAAAAATAAAGCCAAATTTATTTTTGCTAGGTCCTGATTCAGCAGTGGTCTTTCTTTAGGACTGTAAGATGATAAGGAAGACAACACGGTTTTCTGGCTCTAGATCATTAGTTGTACAGATAACCCCAGTTTGATGCCCTCCATTATGAAAAATCTAGCGCAGATGATGTTCCTTATGCTTCTCCTGTATAAGCCACCTGTCAGTCATCCAGTTTAAAGCAACCAGAATAAATCATGCTTTGGTAGGGAGTAGCAATCTACAAGTTTAGGAGAACTTTTTTTTTTAAAAAAAAATAATGTTTAAAGTGTTTCTTTCCCTGTGTTCTTTGTTACATGAGTCATGTACAGTTTTTCAATTAGTCTTCATCTCAGCATAGTATTTAAAAACTAGCTTAACTTTAGGATCATCCTTTCTGAATCTATAAGAATTTTGCTAAACACTTTAGAAACTATTTATAAACTTTAATGTAAAATTAGAAAAAATGTGACAGAATTTCAACAGCATGGTCAACATGGTTACCATGAACATTTAGCAAAATATGCTCTTTTTAATGCCTTGTGTATATATAAACAAACATATTCAAAATAAAAATATGTGGTGATTTCTGAAGCAATGTTAAATCTGTTTCCCAGATTTTTATGCTAATTCTGCAGCTGTGTATTTGAACATTTATTTAATCCATATCATACTATGAAAATGGCAATCAGTTACACTAAAATATAGCCTGCAAGTCAAAAATTTAATGTAAAAATATATCTTCTCTAACTTCATAAATGTTTTCAGTCCACAGTAATGAATCTCTTTTCCACTTCACAGTAGTTCCCGTCAGGTCCTTGTTCTCATAAATCGTGACACTGGGGACACACACATTGTCTACTTCTGATTATTCAGGTGCTTTTAAGACTAAAATTTGGAACCAAAATTACCTGTGCAATATATCTGCGCTTCTAAATGACAATTCACAGTATCCAAATTAGACACTAAGAATACACAATGGTAAGTAGTCCCAAAAGTTTCAAATATAATTCTAAGAGTTAAGTGAATTTTTCTCTTCCTTTCATATCCAAGCTTGAGCAAAATTTTTTCTCCCCATTACTTTGGGGAGAAACAAGTAATAAAAAAAATGTCATAAATAAATCTAGCTGCAAGCTGAAAGTTGTGTTAACATAGGGGTTATGGTGATAATGTAAAGATTATTGGGAAAATCAAGGCAGATGGATGGAATAAAAGGACATATAACCCAACTTTCTACCAACCTGACGCATGCATCTCTAACTGAGGGTTGTGTAGCTAAATAAAGATGCCTGTGTTCAGTTTCACTCGGTATATCAAAGTGAGAACCTGGTATTTGACACAAACTGACTTTCCACTGTTAAGATCTAGTAACACTTTAACTGTGTCACATCTGATCATTACTCATATCCTATAAATGTGATCAGTAATAGTTCTTTCATTCTTCTGGAGGCCTCTACAAAAAAATAAATCTAAAAAAATATCCACAGCTACCTGAGAAACAAGTCTTTGTCATATGCCTCAGGGCATATAATTGATAATACTTACCCCTAATGACACTTATTGCTGAAAAATGTAATCAGCTGCAGAGGAATGAAACATCTTGATAGGACTTTCTTTTACATACCAGTGCAGCCAGAAACATAACCTGGAAGGTCCCATTGGCGATTAAAAACTGTTCTTACTGTAGTGAGGTCATGTTAGGTCAGCACAAATGCATATATTACTGATTTTTGTATTATAAGAAGACATTAACTTGAAATCAGATGGCTGTAACCCACTGGAGATCAGAATATGTGTCTACACTTCACAGCTGGAAAGGAGAATGCAAGGAAGTGGTGTACAGAACTATAGCTCCCCACCCAAGAGGAGCAGACAGCAACTGGGTCAGCAAAAAAGAAACACTAAAAGCAATGTCAGCACAGAGACATAAAGAGTCTAGCATCCTCCTTCGGGAAAGACAAATAAAGCCAGCCACTAATTTTAAAGCATTTTCCTTCTTTAGCTGCACATCACACAATCACTATCATAAATTCAAATCCAGTAATTGCCCAAATTTCAAAATGATATCCTGGTGCCACTGGGAAGGATTCAACTAATTTGAGTGAAAATAATTATTCAGTCATAGTATCAGTAAATTAGATTAACTATAGTTAGTAGAATGAAATTAATCATGGCTAATTGATTTAAAAAGATGTATACATTTTTGCAGAACTGTACCTTCACTTGTAAAGGAACTCACTCTAGCTCTATGTGGGTGGGAAATGGAGAAAGGTTAGGAGAGGACAGTGAAATTGAAACAGTGGAATATATTGAGGCAAGTCTGTAAAACCAGAGAAGTAAATGCAACTAAAATTTGGGGGGCTTAATGTTTCAAAATGGGATCATTGTACCATGTAAATACAAGAGGATTTTCCCAGCCTTTGGGTGAGAATCATATTATTTTAGGACCAGCTACTATAAACACAGGATATTATGCAAGCTATGTGTCATCTCGGTTGTAGTGCACCTGTTATCACAGACTGTTTGGAAGCAGCTACTCTTTGAACATATAATAGTAACTGGAAACTTTCAAAAAAATCAAAAGCAATACAAGTATAATAATATATTGATTTTAGCATTTTATAGTGCCCTATTTGTTTTCATTTTCTTGAAAAAGGAAACAGATTTAATCTCCTAATTCAGCTAAAAATATAAGCAACCATTTAATTAATTAAAGTTCGTGTCACTCAATTAAAGAGTGAATTTAGAAACTGGTAGACCATTTTATAGTTTTTTAAAGCTATCAGGAATACTTGCTCTAAGATGATTTTTTTCACAATTTTTAGCTTAAACAGGTTTTTTTGTAACTAAGAAATTCACTTTCCATCTCGATGTTAGGAATAAAAAAGAAAAAAGCATATCAACAAACCTTTTATAATGTCAATTCCTGAAAAGACAGTTATGAAACTGGCTTAGAAATACTAACAGTATAACAGTGCTGTATAACCTACACAAAGTTTAATTTATTTGTATCTCCAAGATCTATATACATCTCATTCTGTACTCAGGCCACTGACCCCCGTACATTTCGATAGCAGTATTTATCTATCCCAGTTTCCCTGTTTGTGGGTAGAAAACACGTTTTCTATACAATGGAATCACAGAAACCAGTCTTGGACTTAAAATATTTGAATATTTAAATTTGAATATTTTAATATGTATTTGAAAAATACATCTAACTTCCTATAAGGCATCAATCCCATTCATTGATTCAAAGCCTCCAGCACTAGCAAGAAGTCTCCATTATGTATGTAACATAAGGCACACTGTTTACATTGGTGGCTTTGTTTGGAGCAGTAGAACAGTTTTCAAGTCAATATCATGTGATATTTCAGTTCTTGGAACATTTTTGGTGCTCATAACTTAGAATTCCTTTGCAGAAAGCTAATCTGAAAGATTGCTACAGGCACACATCAAACATGCATCAAGACCAATGGGGAAAACATGGGTTTGAACCAATGGTCCACTCTTCATGAAGGGTCAAATGTCATGGATGGTCAAGATGTTCTCCCTAGGAACCAGATTAATTTAGTCTAGAGGAAAACATGAAAGTGTGTTAGTGTAGACATACAGGATTTAGTACCAACTGCTTAGATCTACTGCCAAGCTCCTATTGTGCCTTATTGCAAACATAGTTAAGCCTAAACTCCTTTTGAGTTTAGGCCCATTACTTCTCCTTCTATATCAGAAAATGAATTACTCTCTGGGAAAAAAAAATCCCATTCTATTTTAAAATAATATTTACACAACAGATCACTAAATTCATATATCCATTCCGTCAGACACTCTACAGACATCACAATCTAATCCTTCATTCCTTCCTCAAGAGTTTTCTCCTTGCATCTGGAGCTACTCTACATACTCCACACAACCCTGGAGCTGCAGTGCCCAGCCTTTGTTAATGCAGTGTGAAACGCAAGGATCGTTTTACAGAAGTTGTTGCTCTTACAAAAGAGGTAAGAAATAGATATGATAGTAATTCTTATTCACTAGAGATCTATTAGAAGGCATGTATCCTTTTCTACAAATTTGCCACACAACAAATTGTTCTCCAGTGCATATTCGTAAAGCTGATTATTGCTAAGTGCATAGTCTGAGTTCCTTATGAAGTTCACCAGTAGAGCTCAGTGAAACCTGTATTTTCCAATTAATGATAATTTTTTGTTAGATTTCCTGCAATAATTAGTGTCTCATTTCATGGGAAATATAATCAAATTTAGATTTGAGAAACATAAGAAACAAGAAAAACGCTTGTATTGATAAACTCAATGTATTTAATTCTAATTTTAAGTGGATAAAATTATATATATATATCTCATAGTCCATACATAATGATTAAAATACTCATTTTGAAGTGAAGCATGCTTTTGAAAAATTCTAAAGGAAATACTTTTAGCAGTGTGTTTGTAAACTTTTAAAGAAATGCCTTCAAAATTTATGTACTATAGCAAAGTGTTTAAATTAGCTGACATTTTCCTATATTGAAACGTATTATGTTAAATAATTTTCGACCATCTACTCTCAGTGTGATATAAAGATTTTTTTTTCTGGATATTTATTTGAGAAAATATTATGCATTAAGAAAATCCTCAAAGGATGGTAAGCATGAAGGGCTGGCTCTGTAAGATGTGAAGGATAGTATTGACAACTGGATAGGACTGTATTTCACATAAACATATTTGGGAGTTTACAGACAGTACAAGGTGGCCAGTTATTAAATAATGTGATGATATGCTACAAATGATCACTGCATGAGAAATGGAAAATGACCCTGAAATAGTTCCTCACTGCCGACTGTTTTGAATAAACTTTCTTTTTTCACAAAATTCAAAATATCTCAGAAAACAAGCTATCATTAAATAATATGAATAAAAAGGCAAGTAAAGTGCATGGAAGTGATAAAAACATTGAGTTTTTTTCCTAAAGCCCTTGTTCTGTATTTCTTTCTTAGAAAATGTGAAAAAAATTAGTTTTCACTCTGTTTACTGATAGTTCACAAATTTCAATAAATGCTGTAACAGTAGGACCTGAATGTTTCTCCACGACCTGCAAGTAGACAGTGCTCTACATATGAAGCAGAAAGCTGGTGGCACCCAAAGGGTCTCTGGATGCCATTCTGCTCTAACAGTGGTGACAGCTCCAAGGTAAGTTTCTGAATCTGGGTGACAGGGAAATTCTGATCTGGGGTTGTAAGATGAACCCATCTGTGCCAATCATGCTTTGTAGTTCCACATGTAATGAAAAATTGTGAACAGGATTCATTCATTTTGTCTCCTCAAAGCATGATACAAGCCCTGCTGAGAAGGACTTGGGGATTGTGGTGGACGAGAGACTTAACATGAGCCAGCAGTTTGCTCTTGCAGCTCGCAAGGCCAATGGGATCCTGGGCTCCATTAGAAGAGGGGTGGCCAGCAGGGACAGGGAGGGGATTGTCCCTCTCTACTCTGCCCTCGTGAGGCCCCATCTGGAGTACTGTGTCCAGATCTGGGGCCCCCAATACAGGAAAGATGTGGAACTGTTGGAGAGGGTTCAGAGGAGGGCCACAAGGATGATTAGAGGGCTGGAGCACCTGCCCTACAAAGAGAGGCTGAGGGAGCTGGGCTGGTTCAGCCTGGAGAAGAGAAGGCTGCGGGGGGACCTCATGGCAGCCTGCCAGTACCTGAAGGGAGCTTATAAGCAGGAGGGGATTCAACTTTTTAAAAGGGTAGATAATGTCAGGACAAGGGGGAATGGACTAAAGCTAAAGGAGGGAAGGTTTAGATTAGATATTAGGGGGAAGTTTTTTACAGAAAGAGTGGTGAGGTGCTGGAACAGGCTGCCCAGAGAAGTAGTGGATGCCCCGTCCCTGGAAGTGTTCAAGGCCAGGTTGGATGGGGCCCTGGGCAACCTTGCGTAGATCCAGACCTGGAGGTTGGTGGCCCTGCCTGTGGCAGGGGGGGTGGAGCTCTATGATCCATGGAGTCCCTTCCAACCCAGACCATTCTATGATTCTATGATTCTATGATCACTGATTTAATAATTCTAAATAACTATATAAATATCCTTCTGTTTCATACATGAATAAAAATAGAGTGACTAACTTCCTCGTGATAGCTACACTTTGATAAAATCATTTAATCTACACCTTTTTTAAAACAATGATTAAAAGTGGTGCATGTTCAGTAACTGTTATTTATATACAGCTAGTATAGGGGTAGTTAGCATTGCCTGTAGCTGCTGGGTTTGTACTGAGGCAGATGGGGAGTGTTCACACACTTTGTTCTCAAGGTTTAACAGTCACCCTGAACACACAGGAAAGAACGAAACATAACTGAGTTACTTTCCATGCACTTCTTTTTCACACTCTCAGTCACACAGGACGACTGAAGAATACAGCAATCTTCTCTCTTTAAAAGTCTATTGTTGCAGTTTGGTGTAAC
>VZTU01008096.1:13316-65905 GCA_013400835.1 Zapornia atra
CACAAAAACCAGAACAACCAAAAAAAAAAAAAGCCAACAAACCCTACCACCCCAACTTTGTCAGTACTGTACTTGTAATGTGAACCAGATTGCCATGGAAAACAAAAATGGGTCATAGGCTGGGGAGCAACCTTGGCTGCAGTCTGCCCCTTTTTGTCAGCGATTCCCTTGATGATGTGTGGCATGCCACGCTGCTGCAGTCCTGGTCTGCAACCTCCCTTCCTCCCTTTATCCTCACATGTCTGTGCAGGAGGTTACTGGCATGGCAGCGGAGGGAAGGAACCTGTTGACATGGCAGCAGAGTGTTTCACAACCTCCCACCTCCTCCATCCAGGGCAGAGCTGAGTTGTTCGACCCATTTCTTGCCATGCAGACCTGGTAATTCTGTCTTTTGTCAGGACTATCCAGCACAGAACATGGTATTACTCTTTTGTCCTCTAAGTTGTCGAGCTCACACTTTGTCCTGTGGAAAAAGTGTATGTGGCCATGCCATAAAACCATGTCTAATCACGAGCTTACATAAGGAACTGAATTTGGGTTGCATATGTAACCTCACATTTGGCACTTTCTACCTTTTAAGGCACTAACTTCACAGTCTTATTGTTCTTTTAGGTTCAAGGTGTGTCCGTGTGTCTGTGTGTCTGTGTGAAAGATCTTAGTATAAACCAACGCAAAATAAGCAAGCGTGACTTCTTTATAAAGTTTTTTTGCAACGGTGGTTGTCCACAGCTTGGATGTGTGCCGTGAGAGCAGAAGCGTGTCTGCTGTTTGAACTCTGGCAGACACAGTACCTAAAAAAACCCACCTCTTCTCTCCAATTTGGGTTCAGACACAGCCAAAGTCTCATGAGAAGGGCTTGAGACACAGCCTGGTTATCACTTGATCTCTGGCGCCTTCTCTTCCCCACAAGAGAATTAGAATGCCCCTTTTCTGATTACTCGTTTAAGAGATTAGGTGTTGGAAAATTAAAGAGCTAAAACATTTGAATATGCATCTGTCTCCTTATTACCACTTTCAAATGGATAGGTTCTAATGGCACATTCCATCAGGAAACCATCGACTGCAGTTAAAAAACCGTGGAGGTTTTTGCCCTATCTTTTTAACAGACTCACATTGTTCCTGCAAGGGGTAAGAAATCCATGAGATCTCTAGTTTACAGATCCCTCTTAGCCTGGCAAGGCATCAGGGTAAGGGCAGGACCTGTGCATCCTTGCTTTCTGAGCTTGAAGGACATTCTGGATCCATCAGAGGTACCGTTGCTTCTTTTTGAACCAGATTAATGAGGTCACCTTTGCAGGAGGCCTGTTGCATGAATTTGCTATCGTTACACAAAAGCTTCTGGTCTGTAAATGCATCTGCTTTATACTGAGAGATTCGAGAGAACTTTTTCTCAGGTGCTCTTTTTAGCCACTCACCACCTGACTTTCAGAACACAGCTCTGTGGTACTTGGCTGGATGTAAAGGCTGATATTTTACAATCGTGCCTTGTACGGCTCAGATGGACCTCAAGCAAGGTCAGACAACAAAGCAAATTTCATAACAGTTTTATTTGAAAGCATCTGGTTCAGAGAGTTGTCAGATTGGCTGCCTCCGGACAGTTCTTAAGTATTTAAGAACTCTGGAGTTAAAAGAAAATTAACCTAGAGTTTGTGAAGAAAACTTATTTTCTCTGTGATTCAGTAACTCAGTAAACTAAGAAATTGTTCATAGCCTGTTAATGAAGAACTCCCCACATGAAAATGACCGATTTTAATTGTATTTTATAGAACCCCCCCCACTGTATGGGTACATTTTGCGAAGGGTTGATTGCAACATGGAACAGAGTTACTGCACCAGCCACACAAAAATGAGAGCTCCTCATGCTTCGGGTTAGAAACCTGGAGATTTTTATCACCTGACCTAAAGGGAGGATTCCTCTGCTGAAGACAGTAGGAAAACCTTGTGTTGTCTGTACAGGTATTTTCACATGCTTCCAGGTGACCGAGCAGTTCCTACCCCACAGCCGAATGTGCTCACCCCTCTGGTAAGGCATGTTCGCTCAACAGCCACAGTGCCCTTTGCTGGTGCAACTGTGAAGCAAAGTGTGAGGTGGCTTTGCTCAAGCCAAACACTGTTGACTGTTGGGGGATAAATTACATCTGTTCATTCTACAGATATTATAAATTAGATACAAATTGTAATAATTACACTTAATTGCTACTTAATTACTGATTAAAAGAAATCTTTTTACTTTTCTTTATTACAATCCCATGCATGGGTTTTTTCTTCTTTTCAAGGATGTTTAATCAAGCAGACGTTCTGAAGAACAGCCACAAATCATATTTTAGTGGAAGGATTAGAAAGATAGTATTTCATACACAATTTTGAATAAGAGCAATTTGCATATGACCTAAACTTCAATACAGTTGGATCATTTTGGCCCAAGTGTTGCCAAAAACAAAAAAACCCAACTCAGCTTTTTGGAACAAAGATGTTTTAGTTGTCCAGACCATGTTAGTGCACTAAATTGATGACAGATTTAATTTTTTTTTCCTCCCATATCATAGCCCTTCATTAAACAGACCAGCTTGCAGGCAGCTGTGAGGGAAAACAACTTTTTAAAAGTACACCTGGGATTTTTACTCTTCACAGCAAAGTCCTTCTATAAATGAATCAAGAGGAAGAGGTGAAGGAATCTTTTTGTGCCTTGCTGTAGAGCAGGGAAGGTGAAGATGCTGTAGAGACACAGAGTGATAGTCTGCTTGAATTCGAAGAAGAGTCAGGCGAGTCATTAATCAAGATCATGCCTGGATAATTGGCTGAACATCAACAGTAGGGTTGACTCTATGTTTATGGCTTTGAGAGAATAGCTCATGGATATCAAAATGATTTTGACTGTGCAGCAAATGCTGGTTTCGGCCAGTTCTTCTGTATGTGTGAATTGACTATCCCTTTTGAAGTCAGTGCAGATACACTGGTAACAACAGCTGAGGTCTGACCCTAGGTATTTACAGTCTGAAAAAAATCCTATTTTGTAGATATGAAGTCTATTTGAAATAATTTCCCAAGCATTAGAGAGACCAACTGCTGCTAGCTGTTTAGAGGGTTGGAATAATTATGCCCATGCACTGTACAATATAAAGCACTTATGACTACTATATGGATTGTTTTACTGGGGGGGGGGGCTCGGCATTTGGAAAGGAAAAATAATCACCTATTCTTTTCTCTCTTTGCTTGTTACAAAGCCCATTGAAGTCAATGGGAGTGTTGCCATTGATTTGTGTGGGCTTTCATCAGGCCCTGTGTATGCTACTGCAAACTGGAGGGGGAAAAGAAGTATGGTTAAAGGGAAGAGAAACAAGAGGGAGGGAGTTAAACACAGGCGAAGAATAGAGCCCTTTGTCTATTAATTAGGGTTTACATGGCTTGCGGAAAGCAGCGTTCCTCCAACACTGAATCCCTCTGCCCCATTATTTCATTTTTACATTTCCCATGTTAGTTGCTTTTCAGATCAATATAATGCTAATAAACTCTGTGCTGCACAGCGCTAAGCATAGCGCTCCGCTGCTCTGATGGATCGGAGGAGGAGGAAAGGAAGGCACTGAGAATTGAACAAGCTTCTCTAGGGTCAAAAATGGGTTTTATTTCTGCAGTTGATGCTCGCTCCCTCTGAAATGTGTTGTCTGGCAGCAACACCTACACTTATCACAAGAACTTTTCTCTGGGTTACTCAACAATGTCTAACCATTTATTGTCTTTGGAGAGGCAGGACCTGGTGGACCCGTGGAGTTTTCCTGGTGAGGCCCTGCCAGTGTGCCTCAACTGAAGCTGGAAGTGCTCACTGGACAGTCCCAGTTCATTCCCATGTCCATTTTCTCCTGGTTACACCCAACAGAAGACAGTGACAATTGGTCCCAATTAGAGAGGAAAAGTGCCATTGTATTTGACACTAGGCTGGACTCCGGAGATGTTGTTCAGTCGCTGGGTGTGTCTCAAACTGCTGGGTGACCTCGGGTAAGCCATTTGGGACTCAGACTTATGATAAGTTTATGACAATTTAACAAGCTATTGTGTCTCAGTTGAAGAGCAGTGACTGTCCTTGTGTGCACTCTTACCCAAGGCAAACATGGGCTGTTGTGATCCAAAGTGTACTTACACGAGCAAATTAAGCCAGTGCAACCAACTCTGCTGCCATGACATTGTACCCCTGAGAAGGCAGATAATCTAGTTTAAAATATGGGAGGTTTTTTGGTTTTGTGTCCCACTCTTCCCCCATTATTTTTAACCTCCACTGGTTCCCCAGTGCAGGTCACTGCAGGAATACACCACACACATGCACTTCCTGCTGTTAAGGCATTGCTTTTGTTCCATTTTCTATCTCTTTTGGTGGACAGACAAAATAATGCATGTGTATTTGTCCATGTGAGTTGAGGATGACCTGGAATCTACTTGAGAACATGAAAGAAGTAAAAAAATAACTCGCGGTGCAGAAGACAGGTATATACCTCAAAGAGGAGCCTGCGTCTCAGGGGCTGCTGCACGGCTGTGTCTCGGAGAGCGAGGAAGGCTGAACCCAGCCACCACTGGGTTGTGAGAATAAGCCACGTCGTGCAGAAGAGGCTGTACATCCATTTTACTACATAGGTTTAATTTCATGTCTGCAAGTCTGCTCCATTGATATGCATTAGCTCTAGAGAAATTCCTCTTTGCTGAGCTGGTTTGCAGTCAAAAGCAGAGTATTTACAGTTTGTTCTTGGGTGCGGAGTGATGACAACTATGTGTTTGTCATTAAAATTACAATCACATTATATCATGATGGTAAATATTTGAGTTAAAAAGAATGTGCAAAGAGGGGCACCTGGACAGGTCACAGTCAGGCTGCTACCCAGCTCCTCTAACAAGGGCTTCACACCAGCATGTTCCAGGTCTCTGAAATGATTCTCTTCTTATGTAGTAGCTACTAGCTAGCAATTAAATTTCTGTCTATAGAAAATGAATCCAGCTGGCTCTGCTTCCTCTCTCTTGAGAAACTCTTCAAGGTTCTAGGTTCCCACAGCCAGGCTTCCATGGCTTCAAAGGCATAATTTGGCACATGCCCACTGGGCATGCGTTTGTCAAAGTACACATACAAAATTTCACTGTTGAAGATTTGTGCCCCAGGGAAACTTCCACTCTGAGGTGAAATTACTTCTTTCCAAATGCCATACTTGAACTATGTAAGCATACACCCTTTAACATAATAACAGTGACTTCCAAACGCAAAGACATAGCCTCTGATTTACAGCAAGCATACCCACCGCAGACTACCTCTTACGATATCTGAAGGCAAAGTGTTCTAGCAAGAGCTGTTTACCCTAGATTCTGCCTCATTACAAATCATCCTTGTACATTATGCTGGAGGAACAATAAAACAACCTCCTATTACCCCTCACAGAGTGGCAGGCTGATCAAAACTCTCTCATTCAGCCCCTCATTCAGACAGCCATGGTGCTCAAGTCTAACCTCCTAAACAAGCCCCACCTTTTTGAGAGAAGGACATTTTTTTTTTCCCACCATACACAACTTTTTGTGAGGGGGGAATACTGAATGACAAGTAGTACTTCTTCATGGAAAGAAGCCACGTGAGGTTTGTTCGTCAGGTGAGACATCCAAGCAGCCTGTGGAGCGGCACTCTTCCCTGAGAGCTCTTCTTACATCTTCTGTTCTCATAAGCTCGCTCTGTTTGACAGTGTCCTTTTTGTCACACACAGGAAAAGCTATGTCAGTAACCACAAATGTGCTGGTGAAAGACTTGACAATGTTCCATATCCCAATACACAAGAACTAGTGTTTGTGTCACTTGACTTGTGCTGTCCTGAAGTGGTGTGTTTAGGCTGAGTAGCTGTCTGGACTCCAGTCAATGGAGAAGGATGGACTGTGCTGTTTGTCAGAGATTTGTTTGTTGGGGTTTGGTGACACGTTTCAGGGAGAGAACATCTACCTCCATGACTATAAAGGAGGCAGACAAAACTGAGTTATGCTAGATACCCAACTCTTAGACAGCTAAATCCGAGGAGATGGGTATCATATAAGTGGATTAAACAAGATGCCCACGACACAGCTACACAGGAAAGTAAAGGTGTGTAAAAAAAAAAAATCCAACTGTGACTGGATGTTTGGCATCCTACAGATTTTCTTGTGTGCTTAGTTTATGAAGGATCAGAATAGCTTCCAATCAGACCAGTTTTGCTTTTCTGTTATGTCTGCGGAAGTGCAGTATGGTTTTGGCACTAGACATCCAAATTAACTGCTCATCAGGAGGGTGATGGACACTGCTTGATGCAATGGGAAGAATAGAACATGCACACTTCAGGTACTGCAGAAGTCATCCCTGTGCTCATCTCACCAGCTAGTTTTCATCTCATCTGACACGTTCAGCAGAAAGATTGTGCAGGCAGGGTAGATACCAGCTAATGAGGTGGATCCCTGTCTGCTGTTTATGTACCGTTTCGTACATAAAATTTGGTCTCATTGATTGTTTCAGGGGAAGGAGGGGATGGGACCTTAGGCACCTAGTTAGGGCTTATCTATCTAAGCCAGCTTTGAGGATGAGGTCTAAGCAGCTACATATGGAACCTGGAAGGACTTTGTTCTTATGGAAGGACACTGCTCTGGAACTTGTCTCCCACTTTGGTCTCACTGAACCTGAACCTCTTGTCCTGCAGAGAACTGTTACCTTCTCATGCTCAGTCCTGAGGGCCAGGTTGAGCTTCAGGAGAGTTTCTTTTTGTGAAAAGAAGCAGTGTCAGCGTTTCTATCTGTTAAAGCATTTTGCATTTGCAGTCATTTCTGTGCTTGTGGCTGTTGATTCATTACAACAAAATTAATTTAATTAATTACAAGAAGATTTATTTTATTACAACATCCTTAGCTTTGTCAGGACAGCGTAGGTTTGTCTGTAGTCTTCTCTTCAGTCTGTTTTGTTACCTGTAACACTCCTTCCTTTGAATCAGAGCTTGTTCTGGTTAGGAGGCTAAACCATTGATGGAGTCAGGCCTTTTTTGGATGCAGTTCTACCTGTTTACAAAGACCTCACACGCTCCCCTTTTCCTGACTGCAGATGCAATCAAACCAACAAAGACAGTATCTTTGCTTATAGCATCACATTTTTTTTTTGTTCAGCACCCCGATAAGCTCTCCCTTTAGGCATTATATACCTGGATAGCTTCCTTTTAGCCCCTGTGTTTAGAGTTTATTTCTCTCTGTTTCAGCTAGCTTGTTTTCTTGTACATGCATACACACAGGTACACCCTTACACAAAGCAATAACCAGTTGTACCACCTGCCCACATTATTCAGGATTTAGAGTGTGCTTTTGCCTTGTCTCAGGAACCTGTATTACCTCATCAAAGAACCTACTTGGCTCTGTTATCTCAAATGAAGGGTGGTGGTTACTTCCATCAGCTTCAATGACGCTTCTCCCAATCTTCTACAGTAATACATCATGTTCACCCTGCCTTTGCCCTTACAGGATTTTCTACTTGCTTATCTTTCATTTATGTCTGTATTGCTTTATTTGGCATTAAAATGCTGCATGAAGGTTCTGGGGCCAGATTCCTCTCTTGCTGACACAGCCACTACCTTCTTTCTCTGGAGATACTAGATAGTGGAGCTACTTTTGATGCACATCTACAAATGAAAGGAGATATAAGAGTCTTGGATTTTTGTTAGTTTTGTCAACTCCTCCTAGGCTTTTTATTTTGTTTGGTTTGCCTTGTTTGAGGTCTCCGATACCTCAAGTTTTCTTTAGTTGGCTTTTCAAGGGACATGGTAACTTTAAGCGGCAGTGAAGGAGAAGGCAGAACTATCTGAGAACCGCAAGGAAATTACATCTAAATTAAGAGAATAGAAGTTAAAGCCCAGTTTTTGTCTATCAAACAATCATCTTTGGAATTAGGCAAATAATGCTCTCACAGTTAGGAAGATATTAACTGCTAAAGCTTTTAGCTGTTTTCCCTGTCAGGCAACATCTGATATCCAACAGCCACACTGACAGGGATTCACTTATGTCATAGACTTCCTTTGGGGAGAAATACAAAGAAACATATGGGTCAGTATGACCCACCCCTTCATTACAACTGTGGAAACGCAGGTTTTTTTAAACAGAATAACATCTCTGTGATACCTTGGTTGTCAAAAACCACAATTATAGTCATTGTTTATGCATTAGGGAAACCTCATCCTAAATCTGGCACCATATGGGGGTGAAAAGAGCAGCTGCTGACATTTCAGGATAATCATTATGATCTAGCTGCAGATATGACTCAGCATGATGAGCCTGACAGCAAGAAGGGGGAAAAAAAAAAAGCAGAGCAGCATGGGCAGGTTTCAAATGTCACTTCAAGGCACCAGCCCAAACGCATTTCCAAGGGGAGACACTTTCAACACACAGAGTGGGACAGCTCCTTATGAGCTCCACACTGAAAGCCTGGCCAGGACTCCAGACCAACATCACCAAAGGGGTTGTTTGTGTTCGGGGGTGTTGTAATCCAAGAGAGAAAAATAATTAATAACTGCCCTAGAAGAGTTTTGGGATATTGTTTTCTCTCTTCATTTTTGTGAAAAATGAAACTAAGCCAAGGAAAACTATGCAAGCAGCCCCACCTCCTTGCTTTCAACCCCTCTCTGAAGTGCTAGATCATCACTTTTCAGTGAGTTTGGAGTTCAATAGATTCCTTTTGATCAGAAACTAACATATTTCTCTCCTTCCATGCAGCCCCACTGGTACTATTTGGCATCCCTGAGTTTTTTCACCAGGCCACTATCTTCTCCACTTTCCATCTACATATGATTTGCCTTCTTATGACATCTGCAGAAAAATCTCACTTCTGACTTTCTGAAGGTTTTACTCTCTGGACCATTTTTGCCTTTCTGTTCTTGGAGTGTTGATTTTCCATGGCAGGGATGCTCTTCTTCTGCATGCATCTGAAACACAGGTATGCTCTCATTGTCATGGGTGAATCATCATGACAGAAAGATTTAGGAAAAATGCCAGAGCATTGCTACATATATCCAAAGCCAAGTTCTGGTACATTAGATCTGGCAAGAAATAATAGTTGTGTTTACTCCATAAATATGGAATCCACATACCTTGTGTCAATTTCAGCCCTTTGGTCTGAAAGGCGTGTGTAATTTTTTAGGAAGGGATTTATATGCCCTTACCTCTGGCTTGATGAGAGGCATGTCCATTAGAAAATCAAATTGCAAGTTCTTCCTTCAGCAAATGCTCATTTTGGCAATAGATGAGGAGGTTCAAGTAGTGCCTGCCTCAAGGCTGAGTTTCATTTGGACTTTTATCACAGGGCTGTTTCTACCACCCGTTCATCCTGTGCTGGGGGCATGCCTGAATTCCGATAGGTGCAGTTCCTGGTTGGTAATGGTGTAGAGGCCACGGGGCCTTGGGAAGAAAGATACTAAGATCAAGCTGCTGGCCACCTTTTTGCTGATTTAGCAGCTTCCCTGAGAAGTGAAGGATGTGACAGTACAGTGTGGCTATTGGTTGGAGAAGTTATCTTGGCCTTTGGAAGCTGGCCCAGAGGCTGTAGGTTGAGTATTTCTCCTTTACTTTTAAAGGTAAATAATAATAATAAAAAAATTAATAGCGATATATAGAATCAATAGAATAATTAATTGAGGCCTTTGGTTGATTTGTAGGTACAAGCTAAGTTTTTCAAAACACTGCAGGTGTGCATCACATCCTCTCCTGTCCCATTTTGAAAGAAAGTCTCTGCTGTTTTGTCAGTTTTTGTAGATCCTTCCACAAATCAAATATTCTGTTTGCTTCTAATATTATTTAAAATTTCAGAGAGACATTAGGAGCAGAACTCCCCAAATTCCTGTCATGCCAATTCAAAAATATACTGTTTATGAGCTAATAAATATATTTCAATAATTTTCCTGCCTACTTTTGGCCGTGTAGGAGGGAAATGAAGCTAAAGAGTCCATGACCTGTGCTCTTATAGGAGACAACTGAATATTTATGTATTTATAATGGATACATGCTCAAGGTTCAGCATTGCTATCTGTACCTATTATTACTGTTGCGTTATCATCATCATTATTTTTTTTCCCTGTGGTAGAGATACCCCTAAAGATCAAAGTCCCTTTGTATTTGAGTCTGCATGAAGAAAACGAGAGGCCCTGCCCCCATGCTAAGCACCTCTGCTCATTCTTCAGCCTCACAGGCATTTTACTTAATAAGTAGCCTCTGAATGTACAGTGTTGGACATCAAGGATGGAAAATACATATCAGCTCTGTCCTGCTGTCCACCCAGTTCTTTGGAGAATACGGCTATGGCTACATCTTTGTGGATGCATGGCTACATCTGTTTTTCTATAATTTGACTTGTTTACATACTCTATTAATTTCTCTACCAATGGCTCTTTAATGACTTGGACATTTTGTCTAATGCATTCTTGCATGACAATGGGATCTCATCTCAGTAAAGGCTGAGAATTATGTGACTTGATTGGCATCAGTAGTGATTTGGAGAGCGTTCTCTGCAGTTCAGGACAAGGGATGTGATTGTTTGATAGGTGCTGAAAGTTTAGAGCTATATGGATACGGAGAGGTTTCATCCTGTGTGGTGTACTGCCACGAGCTGGTGCTTTACTCTTCTGGGGAACCTGCTCCTTTGTGGTGATAGCCACATTTGGTGCATAAATAGAACAAATGCATTTTTTTCTTGCAGAGAAGTGATTCCAATTTAACATGGACCCGCTAGATAATTCCTCTCTGTTATTTGAAAACCAGTGTACTTCCTTCAGAGTAAGATGACATCCACTGTGCAAGCCAAGACCGTTGCTTACTGGAAAGGCTGTTCAGATAAAGCTGTGGCATATGTTGTAGAACTGTTAACTCGGGACAGAAACACATTTGTGACTGAGGTGTCCAAAATAACTGCTGAGTTGCATTGTCTGTTCAGGAGTTTTATTGCCTCGTATTTTTTCTTGATCTTTTGTGAGATCTGTTATAAAGAATGGGAGGAAACACAATGCCTGGGTTATATTTGTAACACAGGCGAGATCTTGTGTTGCGGCTGGATAACGTACTCTGTCAGACCAGTGAAACTCATGTGAATAAGACACAAGATTTTTGCTCACCTTCAACAACACTGACAAAACTGCTGCAATATCTTAATTCTCAACGTGCTTTTGACTCCGCAGCTTACAGTGGGAGAACTGTGCTCATGGCAGCCATGGTTAGAAGAGACAGCTGTTTTTCCAGCTGTGATGTTGCAATCATCGTTTAGCTGCCAAAGTAGAAAAAGCTGTTTTTTAAAAACAACAATGGTAGCAAAAGCTGTCCTTCTAACAAATGTATGGTATTATTCCTCAATTCGTTTTTAAGACATTATGTTTCTCTTTCTACTTAGCAGTATACAGAAGGAAACAATAAGAGTCGCATCATAGATCTGAAGAGTAGTTTTGGGGCTGTGCCCTCATGTTGGTCTAGAGGAAAATAAGGAGGAGGAGGCTGAGCTGAGAACATGTGTGGAGACTGGCACCATGAAAATACTCTGAATTCCTGGTCCGATCCCCGCTGCTTTTTGTGTGCCCATTCTAGGCAGTGTGACAATGTGTTTGCTTACTGGTTATACCACCACTGGAGGCAAAATGTCCTCTGGGGCTCCTCCAATAGGAGGATGATTTGTTGGTTTAGCAATCATTAACTCATCCCTGTGTTGTTTTTTTTTTTTAAACACAAATTAGAGTCGGCAGTAGAATAGGCTCATGCTGCTCAGTGGCAGCTCCTTGGCAGCTCCTTTATGCTCTCTGGTTAGGTCCCCTTTGCCAACCAACACATGGGCTTCAGCGATTGTTTGGAGTGCTTTGGCTGGCTTGCAATCGGACGTATCTTCTCAGAGCTGTGCTGGCAGGTAACTCGAAGACCTCTCAGAAATCATCCAGGGTTTTCACTCAAACCACTAATGCATATATTAGCTATGTTATTTACAACTGGAAGTAAGCAGCTGGACACCCTGTATGCGTTTATCTAATCATCTAGTAGAACAGGAATTTGAGGTTGCCAAGCAGTTATAACCAGAGTGTTCAAGTACATGCAAATACTTTCAGTGTAGGATGAGGTCAGTAGTCTCTACTGATTTCTGAGGCATTGATGGGAAGGTATCTGTAACATTCAAAAGGCTGCTGACAACATCAATCAAAACGTGTTATGTGACACGTTATTTGCTTGGGAATCTGCTGTATTAAGGTTCCATGTGGTTGGAATCAGATCATTTTAATTGTTATCATATGTAATTGTCAGTCACATAATCGTGTCTGGTTGATCTTTAACAGTGTTTGGTTTTCAGACTTCTTTCCTGAGGCCCGAGCTCTGTGTGGATTACTTCAGTGGCCTTTTTAACATCAAAAGAAAAACTCAAGTTTTCAGAGACTGGACATCACAGTGGTCCTACATCTAAACAATAGAGTGTCTGATGTTAAACCAACATTGTAATCTGACTTTCCCCAAAATTTTGGAGCTCATTAAAAAATGTTATTTAGCTGTAAAAGCAGCAATGGAACATTTTGTTCTGACAATGCAAAAGCAAAAAGACAGATTCTGCTTTTAGTCACATTGTTTTGAATGGACTTACTCTCTGGTTTTGCTAATGTAACTGGCTCAGCAAGTTTCTGGGAGGTATCTGGGGGAGGATGCTAACAGTTATTAATTTTTGATATTTGATAGAAGCAGAAAATATCTGAAGATGTATTGTGGTTCTCATTGTTTTAATAACACCAAGGCACACTTACTGCCACCACGTAGTACAAAGCATATGTGATGGCAGTGTTTTCAGGGTTAGCCTGATAATATTTGCTGATCTAAGATGAGTTCCAATTGCTTTGTTGTATTTTACCTCAGGTTTGCATCTCACAAATAAGGGCTGTTCTCTCCAGCAACTTGTAGTGTTGCATGACAAGTTGTATTGTAGACTTCATTACACTTTCTAAATGTTTGATAAACTTTTTATTTCATAATATCCCTTAAGGTAAGATTAAACAATGATAATCCACCTCCTTAGAAGATGGTTCTTAACAAGCAATTGTCTTAATGAGACATACCACCGGCAGGTGAGGAAATGTTGGCTCTGGTAAATTTGCATACATTCATACTCATAGAATATGATCAATTTGTCTGCTTATATGTCTTTACTATCTCCAGTCATTCTTATGTTAAACAAAAAACTCTGGTTTTGGCTGAAGCATGTCTTCCTCTTGGCCTTAAGAGACCATAAAATGTTTCTGGTTTATCCCTGGAGAGATTTTTTTCCCAACAGATAGGCATCTTCACTGTGGAAAAGGCACCTTGCTTTCAGTCTGTCTGGCTTAAGTTTTCAGCCCATGGTTCTCCTGCTAGATGGAAGAGTCATTTCTTACTTGGTATTTCCCTCTCTGTGAATTACTTCAGTAATTACTTATGTACAACTCACCTTTTCCCATCTTCTTGCTGGTAAACTGAACAGATGGAACTCTTTAATTTTTTTTTTTTTTTTACTGGAAGGAATTCTCCTTTGAATAATTTTGTGGTTCTTTGCTGTACCATTCCCGATTCCTCTTTGACTGCCCAGTCTTCACCATTGTATACCATCCTGCCAAACTCATGTAATTCACAGATTGTACTTAGGGATACGTTTACATGACCGTTGGTGAAATTCATGAAGAATATTAGGCCTTGTGAGGAGCCCAAGGGAACATTGGGAACATTCACTCAGTCTGAAATCCCAGCTGATGCCTAGCTTTTGAGATCTGTCAGCCAGTTTTTAATCCATTTGATATGTGCTTTATTTCTATTGCACAATGCTAAAATCATAATAATGTGTCACTTTCTGTGGATATTAATTTAACCCTTCCTTTCTCCTTGTGCCTTCTGTACTACTGCAGTAGCTGAGTGTCTTCTACGTAGAATAAATACTGCTAAAGAAGTCCTGTTGAAGAGATTTCACAGTATACCTGCCACTTTCCCCACGGTGGGATTTAGCAGCAAATGGTTTATTTGACTGTTAGGCACGCTTTATTACTTGACTAAACTGCTATCAGTAGAGGAGCTGATGGTGTAAATGCTTAACTGCAGATAGTAATTGTGAGTTACCTTCCAGTCTTCACTTGGATTTGAACAAAATATTATAGTATACATCCAGAAAGTATAAAAAGAAGAGCCATTAATGACACATACAAACAAAGACAATATTACGTTTGAAATTGTGGCTCCGAATTTCAAAGCATGATGAGTTTAGTGTCTCATGCTAAAAGCTGATCCATTGTAAGTGCTAAAACCAGCATATATACTATTGAAATCAGGAACCTATGTTGTTGGTATTCTTGAAGTTGCATAATTGAATGAGACGTGCGTAACCAATTTAACTATAATGCATGACAAGGAAATTAGCTTCTACAAGCTTTGACTATTCAGTATGTTTAATGTACCTAGAGCCCCAAAATACATGTATTTATTACCAAACCCTGTGGATAAACAGAAGTAAATCATCCCCAAGAAAACCTGCTGATAACAGTATTCTGTAGTTGGCAGTCAAATAAGTTGTTTTCAGTGCAACTGTGGTAGAGTATCATACCTGGAGTCTGAAAGACATTAAATACGAGACTAAGTTAGCAACGCTGAAAAATGCGGTCCTGTAGCTAATATATTTTAATACTTACAGTATGTCTAACATAAATATGGCTAAATGTAGCGTAACTAATGTGTGATTAGTATAACAGTGTTAGTTAAGTGCAAAAGGAACTGAGAGGAGTGAAGTGTTCACAAGGCAAAGGTCCGTGTATTTTCATGACCTTCATGAAACTATAACAGGTTTTCTGCCTCCAGATTCTGCAGAGAAAGTGAGGAATCATTATCCTATTTCTGAGTGAAGAAATCCTTCAGTTGTGTCAGATTTGATTTACTGGGCAAGGAGAGGAGGGTTGGTTTGGTTTGTGTGTTTGGGGTTTTTTTTTACATGTGTATGTCTGGCAGCTTCTCTCTGGTTGCTCACCTGAAGAAGACACTTAGATACATGATTTCATCAAAAAATAATGGAGTAAATTGGACAAAGTTTAGGAAAAATGGTGCTTTATCCTAGAAAGAAAGTCAGTTGTCAACAAAAAAATCTTCATTCTGACCAATAACAAACCCTTTTTTGACTATAGCCACCTCAGAAGTGGATGCCGGGCAGATCAAATGGCTCTGATACTCTTCAGCTTTGAAAATAAGAAGTGATGTTGTTGCAGTAACTTGGGATATTAACTACAAATCAGATGGTAGCTCTTGATCATTTCCTTCCAGATTACTATTATGAAAGAGGATTTGTAAGAGAAGAAACGTTTCCATCTCTCTCAAGTAGTAATAAAAAAAAATCCAGCAAACAATCAGTTGGCTGAATTCAGCATTCACATATATGTGCCATTTCCCATTTGTAATCAATGAGAAACTTCTGTATACAGCCTGGGGCAAAAATCTGGCTCATTGTATGTAACACTTTAACATTAATTTAGCATGATTAATGATCAAGTCAGTAGCTGTGTAGTATTTGTGAATTCTATTCTACCACTGCTTAACTTTATATTATTTTAAAATTTACAGCTGCCATGGAAAATGACCAGAAATCTACAATCTGAGAAAATCCATCCATCATCTTCAGGCAGTCTTCCAATCTGTTAACGTTAGCTGCTGCTAATAAGTGTCTCAGTCCAGGAAAAGCAATTATTACGATGTTTCAGAGAATAGCTGCCAGAAAGCATATGATGTAAACTGCTCTTGGGCAACATTTATTCTGTGGAAGACGCCTTTCTTTCTTCAGTAATCAACTTTACCAATGCAAGTATGATAAAAACAGAGTGAGAGAAGCAGCACTGTTGGAGATGAGGATTGACTGTAGCTGCTGAGCCTGTTCACACCTTCCAAAGACTTGGATCACTATGCTTTGTAAAGTCATTGCCATGGATTTTATCAGTGACTGACTCTTTGAGTAAGGATGAGAGAGTTCTTACATGAGATCAAGATGTAGTCACTAACATGCTACATCACATCATGACGTGTCCTGTTTTGACTGCAGGTTCATGTCCAGAAAGCGTTATTTCATCTACTCTCTAACATGCGTAATGCACAGTACAAAACAAGCCCAAACTCTGCACATTAGCATTTATATTTTAGTTTGAAATGTTATTTCCATTTTGAAGCCCTCACTAAAAATGTGGCATCATGGCAGGCTGCTGCCTGCAGTCAGCACGCCCATCAACACGCTTGCACGTGGCAGTTACCTGCACTGCTTTCAGTGCTTTGTCTCTGCAGTATGGGGACATCGGGGAGCTGCCACTTGTGAGCATTGCTGTGAGGGTGTTCACGGTGCTGGAGAGATGGAGGCCTCCCCAAGGTTAGGTGGATATCCTGCAGAAGGTGACTTAGGTGGATATCCTGCAGAAGAAGACACCTCCCCTAAGGTGACTTAGGTGGATATCCTGCAGAAGAAGACAGGCCAGTGGAGGAACTCAAGTGAGCTCCAAATACAGAAAGCTTCCTCTTAGAGAAGGGGAAAACAAACAAGGAGAGCATCAAAGGAACAGTGTATGCTCTATTTAGGACTACCTTCACCTACAACTGCCTTCGCTGTAACCTGATTTCTGTATGAGGCACCTCTGGCGAGGAATTGAGGAGGAAAAATTGACAACTCCTTTATGACAACAAACATACATTGGCAAAGCTCTACTTCAGGACCTTAGAGCCAACACATTTAGGATCAGTCAGATAATCATATGGTGGCATCTTACCAAGCCTCTCCGATTAGTTTTTACTGAAATTTCTTCACTACTACTTCCTGGCTGTTCTTCACATGTCCTTGTAAGCAGATGTTAGCTCATGAGTAACTTCAGAATCAATTCAGTCTGCCTCTGCCTGACTCCTTGATCTTGATGGCTGTTGTTAGCAGATGACATTCAGCATGCTTCCAGACACCCATCTACCTCATCAGACTGAATGACTTGTCTTTTCAATTCCACTTTTGTAGCATATTATAGATCGTCTTGGCGTGTTTGGATTTCTGATTGCAGGCTTGCTTTCTGAACCTTAAAGAATTTGACACTAAGAGGAAAGCATGGTCTGGATTCCTTCTGAAAGTTTCAAATTAATGCACTAGATCTTTCTGCATAATATGCAATCCAAACCTAAATACCCATTTACTTTGCAAGCAAAATTTTGGGCTTGAATACTATTGTTACATTGTTTTCTAGGAGAAATGAGATCAACGAGACCATGGTATGTTTGTAATCTTTGTTTGGCAATTGGTTCTTAATGAAGGAGACACATACACTAGGAGGTTAGAAACCATAATTTGCCTGGCTTCAAAGCAGCTGTTTGGTATATTGAGTTTTTTGTTCTAGATCATCGAAGCTCTTTTGGCCAGCAGATTTACAATACACATACCTGTTCTTAAAATACATGCAATACACAGGTATTCCTTATATACATTATTTCGATATAATTTGTACATCATTGTCCTTATAAATATATAAAATTCCTTCTTATATACACACCCACATACATATATATGTTCCTCCTCGATATGTCCTCTTGCCTTTAGTGGTTGAAGACTGATGTATACCAGCAAACAATCTGGTTTTGGCATCAGGGTAAGACACATTGCTGAAAAGTCAGCAGTTGGTGTTTGGGAGTTCTCGGTCTCCCGGCCACCCTGAAAATAACTGTGTGGAAAGGCTGATCTTGCAGTAGGGCTGTGATCAGACTTTGACTATAGGCATGTCTCTAGTATTTTTTGCTGTTGTTTGTGCTTCATGTGAATTGTTTTTGGGTATTAGTGATGAAATGTATTAAAATGTGATGATGAAATTGTGAGCAGGAAATGTTTAAGGGTGCCTCCTTTATTCCTGACAGCATTATGCTATTGATAAGGATGAGAAAGGTGAAAAAATAATAATAAAAAAGACATTTCTTATTTGTCAGATGCTCTGTAGCACTAACAGAAAGTCTAACAGTCAGATGATTTTAAGGCTAAAGATTGCTGTAGTCCTAGTGAACTGAAAAATGCTACTTCTTGCTGTCTGATATAGTAGAACATTCTTTTAAATTAAATATGTAAATGAAGATGTGTATGAGCAATAAATACCAAGTTTAAAGTCATGCTTTGTCATTAATTTGAAACCAGAAATCATCACTGCTTTCCATCACTGCCACCAACCTCCAGGCCTGGATCTACACAAGGTTGCCCAGGGCCCCATCCAACCTGGCCGTGAACACTTCTGAGGACGGGGCATCCACTACTTCTCTGGGCAGCCTGTTCCAGCACCTCACCACTCTTTCTGTAAAAAACTTCCCCCTAATATCTAATCTAAACCTTCCTTCCTTTAGTTTTAATCCATTCCCCCTAGTCCTGCCATTATCTACCCTTTTAAAAAGTTGAATCCCGTCCTGCTTATAAGCTCCCTTCAGGTACTGGAAGGCTGCAATGAGGTCCCCCCTCACATTCTGTTCTGTTCTGTTATTTGCAGCCTATAAAGTACACACCAGTAATGAATACATATATATATTTTTTTCATCCAGATACTAATTTTCTTGTATAAGGCAATTTTATTCCCTAAATCTTTACAAACCTATCACTGGGGTTATGTGCACAGCAAGTCATTGGCAGCTCAGTATCTCTTCCTAAAACAAAATGCCAGAGGAAAAAAAAGAGGAGTTCTTATGTCTAAGGACCTGAAACTTACTCTGGGCCAGATTACTCTGTAGCGCAAGTCTAACAGTACATATTTTTTAAAAAAAATAAAGACTATATGTAGAATACAAGATTTCAGGCACAGCAGATTGTATCCAAACTCATACGAGCCTTTTGTCCGTGCAATTTGCCCTCC
Organism: Zapornia atra; assembly: GCA_013400835.1. Lineage (NCBI taxonomy): Eukaryota > Metazoa > Chordata > Aves > Gruiformes > Rallidae > Zapornia > Zapornia atra. Next base: position 32,189 of record VZTU01008096.1, read on the forward strand.
CAAGAGCTATGGGGAAAATGGGTGGCGGTTCTTCCGGTTCGTGCTTTGCAACTTACTGAGGTCCCACAGCTGTATTTCCTGACATCGTTTCTTTGTACTCTCTGGGTTTGTCAGAGGAGACAGTGTGAATGAAAACAGATCTGAAACATGCATTGATTTGGGGCTTGGTTTGAAGGGCATTGACAGCCGTAGAAGGATCTCAGAGAAGGCTTCCATGACTGATAGTCAGGCCATTAACAAAGGTCTTTTGAACATTTTGGTCTTCAACCTTCCATATGAAGAGGAACAATGATCCTGCCTTTGAAAAAGGTTTCAAAATTGCCAGGGATGGAGATATTAATCACTGTTATACCTCCTTAGAAGTAGCAAGGAATGAAACACCATTTAAGGGAAAGACTGTGTTTTATTATATTTACAACAATAGAACTGGAATATAACCTTTTTATTTAAAAATCAAGCTGCAGATTAGGTTTTGATTGCAGTATTTTGTACTGAAAATAAGAATAATGGAAGCAATTAAGTATTCATAGCCCCGCTCTCAAACAAACACCTTCCATGGTGAGCCTGTTTATGCAACTGAGTGTGCCATACAATTGTTTTTATTACCTTCTTATAAAACAGCCTGTATAAAACACTTTTTTTTTATTGTTTCTTTGTGTATTGTTGAGCGTGTTTGCATTCTAAAGGGCTTTGCCTCATTAAAGCAATTACCGTAAACTTGCTGTAGTTTCTTGCCTTTTTCCCCCCCTCCCTTCTCCCTCTGAGCACTAGAAATATCCATAAAGAGCTCTTGCCCAGCCGGGATGTTCTGTGTCTCCCAAGGCTAGCAGTGGGAAGCTTTATCCTGACGATAAAAAAAACTGCAGAGAGATTTTATCTGGAGCATCAAAACAGCTGTGAGCCTGAACGGGGAGTGGGGTGGGGGGTGGGGTGGGGGGAAATGTGATTGCATGCTGCCTGCTCCAGCATCCCCTGCCCTCCCTCTTCTGGAAGCAGGCATGAGAAAAGTGAAGATTTCCAAGTCCAAGCTTTGTCACACGAGGGGAAGAAATAAAGGAAGGATGGACAGGTCTGTTAAGGGGCAAGATTTTGATTGATTCTTCTATGGGTTATGTGGTTTTCAAGGGGGCAGGGCCATTCTTCATCCCTGCCCATGACAGTCCTCACCTTCTCCCCTCATCTAGGATTCACTTAATCGAATGGAAGGGACCTCCAGGTTCTCTCCAGAATACCTCAGGTATCCCTGCTCAGCTGGTGAGGTGTAAAGTGTATAACATCTGCCAAGGATTTCAACAATCTGGGGGATGAAGAAAGAGAGAACTCTCTAAGGTTGCACCTGGGTGAGCATAACTACACATCGATTGAAAGCATGGCGAAAAAAAATTACCAGAGCCTATGCTGTGGAAAAGCTGCTGCTGTAGTCTCCAATGTTCTTCCTTGAATCAATGAAAACTTCTTAGAAAAGTGAAGACTCACAGGTGGAGGAGCCTACTGAAGATCTACAGGTAAAGGTGACAGGGAACACAGATGGCTGGGAGTTTTTCGAAATAATGTCCTCAAATGCTGACTTGTCAAACCCAGGCCTTGCAATGGGAAGATGCTCACTGGTTTCATGAGTTTGTGGTCATAATAAGAGATTTTCATTTGTCTCAGGGCTGCCAGAAGTTCCTGAGTAGGTTATTTAGGTCCAAAACAGGAGATCACTTATAGGGCTATAGTTTCTTTAAGTTGATCCAGGGACATGATGTTCAGCACCCCACAGTCCGGGCGCATTCTGGACTGCTGACTGCTTCAGTGTGGGGTTTCTCCTGTTGAGAGATCCTCCAGTTCGTGTAGGTGATGAGACAATCATTAGGCAAGAAAGAGAAAGAACCTGAGCTGGTCCTCCAGGAATTAGATCACTGTGCTGGGAGGAGCAGATGGAAGTCCAGGTCTCTTCTCAGATTGACATGTCATTACTTGTACAGAGTGAAATAGCGTCAGCCAGGGAAACGAGCAAAAGCACCCCACCCTCTTCCAGCATACTGAGCTGATCTTGGACTACAGCAGATTTTATTCTTATTTCTATATAGAAATGTTTTTTTTAACCCAGTCCTCCAACAGCTTCAGTGAGAGACTTAATCCCTGATTGACTGCCCTGAGCAGGCCCTATTTGAAAGGCTTTGGTAGCATCATGAAGTAGAACAGCAGTGGGGACCTTGAAACTCAGAGATATTTTGCTCTGCAGGGAAACCACTTCTGTAGCCAGCTTTAATAAGAAACAAGTAATTGAAAAATATATTTAAAAAAAAAAATATATTTTAAGGCCAGGAAAGTATATAGCACTGTAGCACTCAATAAAGGAGCACTTTATTTTCAGGAGCGCGCTGAAGTAACGGATATGAGTCTCTTGATATCTATAGAAATGCTAAACAGAGCTGCAGGGAGAAGAATTGGTCAGGGAGAAAGTTCTACAGTGTGCTTGAGGGCAGCCCTGGGTGAGGAAAGCCATGGTTATTACTGCTGTCCAAAAACACAGCAGTGCCATACCCACAGATGTTCCTCCCTTCAGTCTGCACACCCAGAGAGCTGGACGTGCTTATTCCCCACCATCCCGTAGCCTTTTCAGTCCTTCACTTCTGTGTAAAGGAGTTTCAAAGGCTCAGTGATGCAAGCGCTGACCTCACCAGGGTGCTGTGGTGAAACACAAGGGACAGGGCTGCATAGAAACCTGGTGGGCTTTGTTCGGAAGCCAGTAGAGAAACTTCAGTGCGTGGATGTAGGAAAATAAACTTAATCCTGCTTTCCTGTTTCATGCAAGCTCCCATTTAACTGGAATGTTACCATATTACATTCTCTAGTTCCACTACAAACAGTAGGCTGACTCTTACTTTCAAACCAGGCGGATATTCCAGTGGTGACTGCAAAGGGTTAATCCAGAAATCTATAATCTCCCTACTTTCCTGGTGAGTTGTTGCTCATGCTGTTGGCTTTAATCCCTGGGAGGTGCTGAACACCTACCTTTCAGCATCTGACTCCAAATCTCTATTCTTTAAATAAACCCAAACCGTAAAACCATAAATAATTCTTTTCTTTATGATCATGTAACTTCTTAGAGAAAAGAATTCCCTCCCAGTGCCCACACCAGTTCTGAGTTTGCCTTAACATTGTTTTTATTGCTGTTATATTACTTCAATGCAAGACTGTTCAAAACATCTGCATTGTTATCAGAGCTGCTGTGATTTACATGTCAGTAACTGCAGGTCTGTCCTACAGCTTTAAAAGTGCTCACATCAGCACCACCTCTCCTTATCTCGACACCATCGCACTGCTGCACTATATCTGACTCTGAAGAAGTGGTTTGTATTTATTTGTTGGTTGTCTCAATGGTTTTGGAAGCTGCCAGTGACTTTCCTAATTCAATAACGCTGCTACTACAGCATTAATCATTCATCGTATCCTGAAAGCAAAAGTGGAATGATTTAAGAACAAAAGGATTTAAAGAAAAATAAACACATGACCCACTGCGGCTGCTTTGGGGAAAGTAGCAATATATGCATGGCAAAGGCAGTAATGAATAGCATCTGCTTTATCTGTGGAAGAGCAAACAGTTGTAGACATTGATCATTTCTCAAAAAGAGTGGTGTTGACCAAAAACATGGAGGAAAGCCATCCAGAAGCTATTTTGTGCAAATGAAGTGCAGATTTGTGTATATGAGTCGATACCCCATTTGCTGTTTCCTTTCATTAAAACCACAACATTAGCACTGGAAAATGATTATAATGGTTACAGTCAGAGCCACTGTAATGCTCAATTCACAGAGAACTCAGTGAGGGCAGGGGAGGAAAAAGGAATCCTTCACATCTCAAAAAAGTGTGTGTTCATGTAACAAAGCTCTAGTGCATCAGGCTCAGGGATCTTATAATTTCACACTCGCACTAGCCTGTTGTGTAAATCATTCACTGCACCCTATTACCACCTCATCTTCCTTCCTGCACTGAGGCCAAATCCTGCTCCTTGCAGGGGGAACTCCAGCAGGCCAAAATATTTCACGGTGTCTCTTGGCTGACTTTAACTTGAGGGTTATTTTAGTGCCCCAGCTCCTAGAGACAGAGCTCCCCAGCAGACACACATGCCTGGAGCCTGCCCAGCGCTTCACGCTGACCTTGTCCCATGCTCCCATCCATGAACAAGATGAGTGTCCAGGAATTGTGGAAACTAGTACTCAGGGGGATGCCTTTGCTTTACATCTTGACATGTCTCTATATGTGAAGAAGAGTTTCTGTTCAGTTTCTTTTTCTGTATCTGAAGTTGCTCTTCATCATTCAGTGCTTGTGAGGGGATTGGTCCAGGGAGATGCTCACAGGAGGAAGGATGCAGGGTTATGTCCTATGACGGTGACTTTCAGCCTTGGAGCAGCTGACTGAGGAGCTTTTTTCTTCCCTATTTAATGTTGTCTTGTTGCTCATTTTCCTTGCTATGAGGCGACTCCTCCCAAGATTACGCAAGCTTTCTGTATTGAGCCTGAGCTTTCTCTCATCAAAACCAGGAGGAAAACCTCCACTGGCCTCAGTGGCAAGGGATGGGAACCCAAGCCGTGCCTACAGCTGTACAGTGAAATCCTCCTCAAATAGCCCTTCCCAGTCATCCCTTTCCATGGAGGTGCTCAGGACCAGATCCTGCTTGCCCCTTAAAACGTAGCAAACCTCCTACCCAAGACCACAAAGTCCCTGCTGCCTTGAGCAGCAGCCATAGCACAGTATCCCCTCGCTAATGAGGGACCTTTTAGGCACACAGTCCTTGACGCTACTTTTGATGTGTGTGATGTACAAAGTCTATTAGCCAATTTGTTACTCAGGACATAAGACCTCTTCCCTCCTGAGATGGCTATAAAGGGAGAAGGGCAAGTGAGATTTCTTGGCATCACTTCTAGACCTGAGTTAAGTTAGGCAAAGAGTCCCGAGAGCTGCCTCCCCTCTTGCCTCCTGTAAAGCTGCAGCCCCACGCTGGAGCATAGCTGGGGTTTGGCACACTAATGCTCCACCTCGGCATTGCTGGGAGAGGCCACTGAAAATATACAATCCCCAGACGGGAGCGATTTAGTGAAATTAAAAACAGACAGGGGGCATTGAAACAAGGAGGTGTCAAATGTTCGCCCTGCCCCACCAAGATTTTGATGTGGCTGCTATGTATACCTGTCTGTCTCCTCTTCGCTGCTGTCTAGGTTTGAAAGTTAAAATGCACCGAAGGAGTGGAATTAGAGCAAAGACACACACACCCTCACAGACACACAGACACACGCTTTTAATTGTATGTTATTACCAGTTAATTTCAGCTTGTCCAAAGGCAGGAAGAAAACAGGCTATGGTGGGGCTCGGGCCTCCAGAGGTATTGTAAAACATAACATCCAAAGGCCTTCCTTCACTCCCTTGCTTCCTCTAGCCCACAAAGAATGTATTAAGTCACATTGTTTGATTTTTCCAGATACCGTCGCTTTCCCATGGTAGTCCGATTTTTGAGGGGAGTGGGGTGGTGTGTAGAAAATATAATCTAAATACACAAGTGGATGATAATGGTGCTGCCTTTTAGCAAGAAGAAAAATAGGAAGACAAGGTAGGTTTTTGCAGGCCCAAGTAACTGAATGTCTCAGAGTAAGAATGCTTTATTTGAATATATCACACGCTTCAAGGCTTCAAGGGAATCACGACATTGCTTGGGCTCACAGGAATTACAGAGGGACCTAAGGAAGACTTTTTATAACATAAGGTTTTGGAAAGTTTACCTATTCTTAACCTTCTCTTTCTTAGTAGTGGTAATGATGGTACAGAGCGTGAAACAAAGGTGTCACTGAAGAAAAGTGGTAAATTAAAAGCGATTTAATTAACATATAGTGTGCATCTACCACTGTCAAGTGATAGGATAATGTTTGTGTTTCCTTATTAATGATGGGAATAGGAGAAATTCTAGGAGGTGGAAGACTTTAGTTTTAAAGTAGTAGGGTAGTGCTTAGACTACCAGTATTTAAAAATAGAAGGATAAATTGGGATTAATGGACCAGTGGGATTCTTTATCTGCACCCTTCAAATGCCAAGTAAAAATAAAATAGCTACAGGAATATGTGAGCAGAGAAGGTGTGGTGCTGATTTTGTCAAATTGTACCTCCTTGATGTCTCTGAATCTTCGCTCATGCTCGGCGGGTGGTCAGAAATGAACCAGGCATCCATCCTTCTACAATCTCAGGAAGCCTCTACAAAACACACGCATGAAGCTAAGGATGCAAGTTAAGCTGAATATTTCCATCAATCAAAACTGGCTAGAACATAGAAAGCAAAGTACTCTTTATACCTAGTGACTAAACAACTGCTCATGTAGGGATTGTACGGCTAGCTTCTGTCAAGGTAAAAGGTTTTCCTTTGGGATGCTCTGTTTATTAGGAACAGTGCTGTTACTTAGTGTACTGCTATTACTCTATTACTATTACTACTGTACTTATTATACAAGTGGGCAGCGTGATGAAAAATAAACAGAGGACAGTGTTTTTTTAACTGCAAAAAAAGAGCATTTTGAGGAGGTTCACGTGGTTTCGAACAGAGTAACGAGCAATAAAATGACGGCTGACATCCAGTGGTGCTAAAGTATTTGTATACCCATATTGAAAGGAGCAAACCCTCTCTTTTGAAAGAGCCTGAAACTTAAGCACTGATTTAGAGGGGAATCCCAGGTGGCGGTTCATTGAGGAAGGATGCTTGATTAATGTGAAGCGCTGGGTTAAAGCCCTGGCCGGGATTTAATGGGATGGGTAGGGAACAGGGCAGCAGAATGCTGTTACCTAAGGCACTGCCACCACTTTCCCTGCCACCGCATAGGTGTGACTGGTTGTTCTGTCTGCAGAAAGAGAGGGTGCTTGGAAATGAGCTCAGAAATGACTGAGTCATCGGTGGAGAATTTGGAAAGCCGGGATTTGTTTCTCTTTGAAATGGAGAGAAAAAGAAAGGGGCATGATAAAAGTAGAGAAAATAATGACTGTACCCTCTCATACACAGCAAAAAGGGGACACTTGATGGAAATGAAAGGCAGCTAATCCCACAGCACTCGCGGGCAAGTTTCCTGCTCCCTGAGGGCTCACGCTGACTTTGGACTGGTTTGCCAGAGGATGCCATGCAGGCCAGGAATTCAAGAAAGTCCAAAGAAGCTTCCCTTGGATGATAAAGCTATCTGCAATTAAAATAATTAATGCAAGTAAAATAAATTAAAGGAAAAATCAGGAACTCATACATACTGTCTTTGGGATTATTCTGCAGTCTTCATTAGAACATGGTCAGGGCAGGTAACACATCAGGTTACTGTGAGCTCTACCAGTCACAGTAAGCAGATGGATTAAGGGGCTGGTCTAAAAGAGCAACTCCCATATTATTGTCCCACCAAAGATATAAATATATGTTTTTTGTAAGGCCCTCTGATAGCAATTGTGCGGCAGGATTAACAGCCATGGCTTTCCCCCTGTATTTTGTAATTCACTTTTATTAAGAAGTAGGATTTTTCCAAACTGAAGTTTGAACAGGTTTTCTATCTGGAGAGCTGCTGATAAATGCATATATTTTTTAATTAGCATCTTTGTGTAAAAAACCAGATTGGTTCATTAAATGATGGAAAATGGCTTAGGAAAGACAGACATCGCTTTAAGCTTTCTGCTTCTGTTCCCTAACTTTTTACAACACACGGGATCCAGGATCTGGACCGATCGGATGCTTGGTATCTTTTATTTTCTTCAAATACTCTGTATTTAAAATACTACTTCAGTGGTTTCTGACAACTGCTTAGGGCAATTTTGCTTAGCCTAGCGGAATGTCCTGGAAACTACTGGCAATGATTTAGCTCCCAAAATTGGAACACATTTAGCAGAGACAGAAAGCCTATGAACAAATAATGGACAAATGCCAGAGTAAATAAATGTGGTTCATGAGCTGTGGTCAGAAATGTCTCTCTTTCAGTATGCAGTGCAAATCTTTTGCCAACATTTACCATAAAGTTATTACACAAAGCAGTTTTTCCTCTCAGTAAGACAAACTCAATGAAAGACTGCTTCTAGTCTAGCAGCCTACCATTAAGGCTGCAATAGCCTGTCATGCTAGGAGAAAACCTGTGTGCAGTGGGCTCGCCTCAAGCTGTGCTTTTGATTTTGCCAGTCCGGCTTCTGTGTGGAAAGACCAAAACGATAGTGAGCAAGCGAGGGGGACTCCTTGTGGTTCAACACTCCTTCAGGAGCCTACATTGGACCACAGGTCCTCTTGTCTCCCATGCCCACCTCTTGGCCCACCACACCAGTCCTTCTAAATCACTTTACGAGGCTGTCACTATGGAGAGAGGTATTGCGGGCACCACCACCACCCAGCAGCATCACCTTCCTTTTTGAGTGCCCTGTCAGTGGCTCCGGGAGAGAGGAAAGGATGGATGTAAACTGTCAGCACGCTACTGTCGGTGCTTCTTTCTGAAGCTCCTTCACCGCGTGTGTCAGGATGATTTCAAGTGTTTGCAATGTGAAGTCCCCCGTTTTCTGATGCTTGCAGGTCATGGGTCTGAGTGGATGGGACTTCTGTACTCTTTGCCATCTTTGGAGGAGGTGACTGATGTCATCTTCATAACTCTGCAGAAGAAACCAAAGAATGTGCAGAGCCTCTCTGTACCATTAGGAATCCTGACTCCAAAGCTCGACAGCCAGAGGTGGCTGGCTTTGGCTGTGCTCCCACCAAAAAGACCTTTCCAGCTACCAACCTCCCATGCAAGAACAGAAAGGAAAGAAGTCTGAAGGAAGGGCCCAGTCATTCTCAGGCAGTTTGGGGTTGAACCAACACCAGGGTAAAAGACATGAGTGAGCCAAGATTATATTGTTCTGCTCTAGTTTCCCCTGTACGAATGGCTGGAAATGCAGAAACAGAGACTACATTAACCTCTGCAAGCTGCCCATCGCTGCTAAGCCTCCAAGCATACCAGCCCAGGCACGGTGCCGCTTGGAGCAACCATCAGCTCCATCCCTTGGCACGTGAATGAGAGCGGCTGGTTGAAGAAGTGAAATCAGAATTTTTGTTTCAAACCTCACCCCACGTCTCCTCCCACGCCTGCAGATATGTAAGGTACACTGCCCCCAGACAGTTAGGGAGGCACATGGGTTAAAGCAGAAGAAGAATCCTGATTGAAACAGTTAATGGGAGTCTTGTTGCGTACAACTTTATGAAATCCTTAATAAATGTTGCTCTTAATAAATGTGGCAGTTTTCTGGATTCTCAACGCTGACAGGATCCAGGCAAACAAAGCTAAATGCTTTCAGTAATGCCAGCCAGAATCCAAACTGATGGTACAGGGTTACAAACCATCTCACTTGTAGAATTTGGATTATTCCTGTATCTGAAAACCTCCAAGCCCACTCAAGTGTTCTCTAACAGGGACTGAACGAATTTGCTTTGCTCGAACCCCATTCCTTTAATGAACATGCATCATTCTGTGCTGTGCCCGGCAGATGTAATAATAGCAATGTCTGGCGAGCTTCTGCAAGGAGCCCTGCAATAAAAGCACCTTCCCCTCCCGCCAAGTTAAAAGAGAACAGGCTGACATGTATTGGAAATGCACGGGCAATATAATGATAGCAAATTGCTTTGAAAAGAAAAAGGTTCCGTGGCGCACATGTCATTTCAATCCCTGGCTATGAGGCAGTGCTTCAGCTCCATCCTTTGTGTCTCCCTGCGGATCTACCCCCTCCCTCACCCCCGCCTTTGGGGAGAGCTCTTCCAGCACTGTGGATGAAAAGCAGCATCTTCACTACAAAGGAGAAGAGAGCCCACGAGTTCATACTGTGCCTCCCTCCCCACCCCTCCCCCCGGAAAAGGGCAGCCTTTTCCCCCCCCTTCATCACTCTTTTAAGAGCATATTGGAAAAATTCATTCCTTTTGGTCTCTGCCGATGAATTCCTCTGACTGGGATGTTCCTGCTGGTGCCTGTTTCCCTGTTCAGCCCCATCCGGGCTGTGCCATGAGGCTTTTGTCACAACAATGGTTCTTCTGAGATGGTGACAGAATGTCTTCTAACACCCAGGAAAATGGGTCTTACCCATTATTTCTAGAATATATTTAAGCCCTTTGGGAGGTTGCTATTGAAAAGGCCAGGGACGCTGATTATCGCTTTTTATTCTGATGTCTAACAAATATAAAGATTGTCTGCTGTGCTGAGGAGGAGCTTAGTTTTCAGTGCGCTGAGTGGGCTGCCACCGTGGGTCCAGAGCTATCAGGCACGGAGGGGGAGATCACGTTATCCCCTCATTTATCCCTGTGGACTCTTTCCTCATCCACCCTCTACTTCCTTGACCCCTGGGCTGTGTTTGTGCAATTCCGAATGCATTTTACAAAGCACTGTTTTTATTTTTGCCCAGAACTCTTCGGCTTTTTCAGCTGTGTGAAAAAAAAAAACAACCCCAAACCACCCAATTGCGAAATGGTGTAAATCACACTCATCCACCTTTCTGATGTGTAATGCGGTCAGAGTATCTGGACATTGTCAGGGCATTGTAGCACATATCCCAGAGTGACTTTGTTATAAGAAAGGAGTTTAATTTTTTCCTCTTTTGTAACCTTGTGAAATTTCCACATTAAAAAGCAATCACATCTTTCAAACCAGCAATGATTGTGTTTGGCATAATGGCTGCAAACCCCCAGTGTGCAGGGCTGAGCTTGTTTTCACTAAAATGAAATCAGCTTTCAAAATAAATGATCTGCAACAACATTATATTCCCCAAATCTTATAATCCTATTAACAGAGTTGATTTTTTTTTTTTTTTCCTTTTTTAAAAAATTGTTTTTATTCATTGCCACCGGACTGACAAGATTGGCCCAGTTTCAAGGAGGAGAAACAGAAAGTCGGTTGAGGATGTAGCCAAGACATGCACTGCAAGCCGAGCACCAGCCCTGCCAGGGCCTGTGGTTAGAAGCTCTTAACGACTATTGTAAGCCCTTAAATATAATCATCTGTATTTCACCTCCACCTAATGCACTTCATGTGTAGCATGTTTATCTGCTCGCGCAGTCTTGCAAGAGGCTCAACAAACAGCCCTGTTTGCAGGAGCGAGAGGCAAGCGGGTTGCCCCGGCTCTCCCGATGAATGAGACTTCTATCAAAAGTGACACGGCGGTGCCAATGTGGTGAAGGGAAATGTCTCCAAATTAGCCTGGGCAAAAAAATCTCCTCACCAGAAGTGGAAATTACATGGTAATATCAAAAGGCAACTTTACTTATATATAATTCCAGGTTTCTCTGCAAGTATTTTTTTTGGAAGAAAGTCAGAAGGGCTCGATCTTGCACTGCTTTTGCTGGCCCTGCCCCCCATGCCCTTCCCGCAGAGAGGACAGGGGCCCCCTCCTCTCGCAGGCACCGTGCACCTTGGAGTCACTTTGCTGTCTTAAACCCTGGCTAAAAAGGTGTAATAATTGGTGCAGGAGGAAGGAATCCTTGTGATCATGGCAGAAGTTTTCCTTCTGGGAGCGGGGAGGAACACCCAGAAAGTGCCGAGACCGGAGTGCGGGAGGGTCATGACCCCCCTGCAATGCCTCCTTTGGGGAAACTGTTGTCTCCCTAAGCAAACCCCACATTTCTGATGGGGTGAAAGCTCCCATGGGCATGGCGGGACAGAAGCTGATGGGGGCTGCTGAATGCTGGGACACAGCATTTGCAGTGAAAAGCTGTCAGACTTCTCCAGCTGCTCTTGGGGTGCCCAGCAAAGCCTGGAAGGAACCTGGGGCATGCATGCAAGTGTGCACGGGACACTGAGGCTCAAACATCCCAGGCACCTTTTCCTGCAACAAAATGCTGACTGGGGGATGCAAACGTGGCCTTTATTTTTCAGCATTTTCCTTTTATCAGTGCAGCAGGACAGTCGTGGTGTCTTTGTGCTGGCAGGTCCCCGTGGCCACAGGAAAGCCAGGCTCCGCGCAGTAGCCTCTGGTCAGATACTGCTGTTGCGATAGCAGCTGCTGCCTGCCCGAGCGCTGCTGCTCCCTCCGCTGCTTAATAAATGGCTTTGTGACAGCTTTATGTGAAATTTAAGACTATAAAGTAAAACCATTAGATGATAAAGTAAGTAGGCACAGTCCTCTCTATTAAAACATAACACCTGCTTCTTGTCCCCTTGACTTTTGCTAATGCTGGCAGCTGAAACCTATGTGATGGATTAATCACTGACATCAGACCAGATCTGCTACCAGTGGAAGCCAGGAGAGATGTGCTGCTGATGGTGCTGGGAACCCCTCAATTGGTATTGCAGTCCCAGTTATTTAAAAACAAGCGCTGAGATCCCTGGAATAATGAGCTTGGCTTAGAAATCAGGAGACATTTAGATCTAGGAAACAGGGACTTTCTCTGATTTCTGATTTTCAAGCCTCTAGAAGACTATATGGCTGAGCTTTGCTCTATAACCAGGGTGATTTGAGGCTTTGAAAGGTAAAGAAGGAAAGCTGATACTCTGCCAGAGTGCTTCTGCCAGGAGCTGGGATTTTGATGGGGCAAATTATCCCAAAGCTTGTGACAAAATTCTTCAGGGCCACAGCACAAGTAGGTCCATGGACTGGTCAAAACGTTCGTACCCAGCTGCCATTTGGCAAATACATGAGCTTCTTAGGAGCTGCATGCAAGTTCCTGGCCCCGTGGTTGTAAATGGGATCTGGTATGTACAACTGCTGTTTGGGCAGGTAATTTCAAGATCAGACTCAAAAATTATTACGGTCTCTTCCACTGTTATGATTTTAATAGCTGCAGCTAGAGGTAGGAATTTTCCATCCGAATTGCTGTTAGGATGTTATTAGCCTTCCAATAAGAGACGTACCTGTCGAGAACAGATCCAAGCTGCATCTGTTCACTGTGTTCATTAAATGGCCATATTATTCCTCAGGTGTTGTTCCAGACATTAAAGCCAGTAACATGAGTAAGGTACAGATTTGCCTATGGTTTCTCTAGCACACTCTTCTTAGGTGTGGGTTCTTCTCTGACCCTTACAATGTAAGGGCAGATTCAACAGATGTCTATAGGCACGTCGACAAGTCTGCTCTGGACTTGTCTGCCTTCCCACTTACAAGCCTCCTGGTGAAACTTCACTGCAGATTTGTTTGGAAATTAAACCTAGATGGTGCCTGTTGTATAGTTTCTTTTTACAAAAGAAATTACTGAAAGGGCTGGCTAGTGTTAAGTATCGAAAGTGTTATTAATTCCAGTCCTATCATTATGAACACCTAATGCTGTGTATAAAAGAAAGCAGATCCCTCTTCTGGCTTCTGCCCCCATTTTCGGGGAGTTCCAACCTCTTGATATCCAAACCTGTTAAATACTGCCTCGTTTCTCCCACTGCCAGAGCAAACCCCTCAGTGCATCTTAATGCTGGAGGGGGCAGAGCGAGTGCAGACTGCTGCGTGCGGAATTAAGCATTTGGATAAATATCTTGCTGAACTGGAATCTTTCTGGGAAGGGCTGGATATGAGCACTGAAGTGCGATGCCGACAGTGAGGTTGTATAATCATTTTCTTTTCAGAGCTCTTTGCCATCCTAGAGAAATGTTGTCATAACAAATGAATGTAGGCAGGTGATAATTTGGGAAGAAATCTAGGTGAGATTTGCAGAGGAGTGAGGGAGATTGAGATGCACAAACCTAATTTTATTTGGGATCGGGTAAACTCAGATTCTTAAGCAGGTATGATAATGTCAGTTTATATGCTAGTTCTGAAGTACTGGGATTTTACCATAAACAATGGTAGAAAAAAGTCCTGGAATAATTATGAAAAATATACTGACATTTTCCTTTTAAGAAATTTCAGTTGGTTTTTTTTTTTTCCTGAAGAAACAGTTTTCTAAGACAATTTACTCAGACAATAATAGAAGTGTATTTATGTAGCTGAAAAGATTAGTAACTCTCTTGAGAGAAAACAACAGATTCCATCTACCCATCGGGGAACACAACTTGCAGTGGCAGAGCAAAAGAATAAGATCCACAGAAGTTTGAGCCAGGAAGAGCCTGCTTGCACCCCAGCTCACCGGCCTGTCTTTTACTGGCAGCCCTCCTGCGAGCCTTGACGGCCGTGCCTATAAGCTAGAAGTCTGACGGCTGGTATTTGCACTGCAGAAGTGTTCAGTCAGCATAGCATAAACTTATGAAGTGCTCTCCAAACAGGCGGAGGGCTCGGTGAAGTTTCCTCTCCAGTTGTTCCAAAGCCCCAGCCAAAAATCTCAGTGGGATTTCCCAGAGGAATTGCAGATCAAGGGCATCAGAGCTGCAGCCCAACACCGAGGCTGCAGGTTTGTGTATATGCCACTCTCTTCCATGGGGCTCCCCCAATAGACCCCACTTGCCATGGGTTAGCTGAGGCTGTCACCAGCCCTGCTCAGCCACTCTCACCTGAGCCTTTGCGTCCCTTTCTGTGCACCACTTTTCTCTGTTGGCTCTCTCACTGCAACATTTCATTGTTTGAAAGTGATCTCGCAAAGGGCATTTTTTTCTAAGGCCCTAGAGTGTCTTAATTACATGTTAATCTCAGTTTTTGTTCTAAACGAAATGTGCTAGGGCAGCTTACAGGGTCTTGGTTTTATTTCCTCTCTCTGTTTCCAATGAATGCTTGTGCTTTTAGGGATGGCAGGGAGAAGGTTGGACATTGCAGCCTTTGGGGCTTGCAGAAGGCAAATAATAACACCTACTGCAGATATATTTAATTTCATGGGTTTGGGGTGGAAGACAAACATTTTACAGTGTCTCAAGATTGGCAATACTGCACGTGGTTTCAAACCGAGCTAAGGAGGGTCCTTTAACGTAGTTCCAACAGGACTGACTTTTCTTCTTTTGGCCCTTACTTATTTCTGGAGCATGATGTGCTTGTGGCTTGGCAAGTAAATCTCTCTGGACCATTGTAATACTTTATTGGTGCACATACAACTATTGGGACAACAGCTGTAAACCAGAAGCGAATTCTTATTTTCTTTTTGTTTCATGCTCTGGCATGGCAGACATTATAACCTCAGTATTTTCTGAAAAGGCAACAAAGTGTCTTACATTTCCTGGTATGAGAAATATGGGTAGAGAAAACAAACACCTCCAATCAGCAGCCTTTATTTTTGGCTTAATGGCTCTTTCTAGGGTGGATGCCTTAATACCCCTCTGTGCTTGCAAGGCCACATATTTCTTTCTGAATCTTACTCTAAATGCAGGGGTCATATTAGGCCAAAGATTATTGTCCTCAGCTAGATTTTATCTGCTTTCTGTGGTAGGAGAACAGGCTTCCAAGAGCTCCGTCTGGAGGGCTCACTACCTTTCTGCAGCTTACAGGGTCGCAGTTTTCTTTCCTCCCTCTGTTTCAAATACATGCCGGTGCTTTCAGAGGATGACAAAAGCAGTTTTTCATTACAAACAGAGGCAAAATATGTCCTCCATGGTAAGGTTGTACCTGTGTAAGGTGGATCAGGCCTTAGGACAGAAATACAAGCTCTTTCTTACATTTTTGTAAGTTGTTGCACTTCAGAGAAACCCTTAGGTGTTCAGGCATGCTGGGATGGGACCACAAAGGGTTCAAATGACATAAAGGCCATTGCCCTGCATTAGCCAAGACAGGTTGTAATTTGCCATAGATACTTGAGGTATGGCTAGCAGTGTCCAAACTTGATCAGCTATAAACACATAAACATGAAAAAAACCCCAAACCAAAACAATGAAAAGTAACAATGCTCAAGCATCAACACTGCAGAAAAAAGAGTGGGTATCTTCTGATGAAACGGTGTACACCAGCATGACATACCCAGCTGGAGAGAGGACAGCTTAGTTACAGATGATGGGGATTCCTTAACAGTCCTTATGCTCCTATTATCTGCTGCCCACAAACTGTGGCCCTTTTCACAAGGGAGGTATGGCTTTGTGGTTTCACTCCTTTGCTAAGTTTGCGGTGTCTTGCCCCATCACATTTCTCTTGTTGCTGACTCTTTCCCAAGAGGAATACTGTGGATACATGGCTCTGGTGGTGAAGCAGCAGTCATTTAGGGAGCAGAGGGTATCCATGTGGGTGACGCCAGTTCAAAGGGAGATGCAGTTTATGGAGACACCCTCCTTTTCCACTGGAGTGGTGGGATGAAGGTGAAGCAGGATGAAGGCAGACCCCAGTGTTGCTGGAAAATGTTCTGAGAAAACTTGGTAAGTGGTTTCTTGGCCTCAGTGTGGGCTTTTTCTACTTGAAGGTACAATTTAACACTTAAACTATGAATTGCTTGGTTCAGGAATTTCTGCCTTATGACTTAAACATTGATGGCACTTCATAAATAAAGTGCTGCCTCTCTTCTCCACTCCCCACTCTTTTCTTTTCTTGCTCTCTCAAAACAGCTGCAGAACTTGTATACCTTCACTCCAGGTAACCTCTGATCACGTCTCAGTCTTCCCCCACGACAACTTCTCTTATTGGGTTTTCATTTTTCATTTTCAGTACAAAAATCTGTTGTGTATGGAAAGTGATGGGCTGAAAGCAGGATGACTGGAAGGAAGGTAAAACTGAAAAAGCACGGGATCATCTGTGTTGGCTTTTGTTCAATGCTTATTTATTAAAGGCCTCCATGTTTAATATCTAGGGAAAGCTGCTGCAGAATGTGTCATCTCCTGTTGATAATCTGCTGAAACTGTAGTTGATAAAGCTGGTTTAAACTTTGTACAGAGTATGCTCAGTTTTGAGTGTTTTCACTCATTTGGATGGAACTTTTTTTGTTTAACACTTAATTGGTTGGCATTTGTTGCTACTTCATTAAGACATCAGCTGAGATAAGGCTCCCTTGTAGCTGACACTGAGCATGTGTGGAGTTCTCTGTCCCAAAGAGCTTAACCTCCAGACACACAAGACAGCCCAAGATGGGAAAGGAGACAGAGGAATAAATAGATGCAGGAGTTGTCCTAGGACAAATGGCAGGACAGTAGCGGTGATGTGGTAAAAAACGAAGTCTTTCAGCACCTAAGTCAATGCCCTTTCCACTGAGCTTCAGTAATAAGAGCAATGAGTCCTGCTAACAAGGAGGTAATTTTGGTATTCATAGCAAGATTAACCAACGCACCATGTCCAGTAGAGATAACTCAAAATTCATACATACAAAGGGCACATTTGTTACAAACTCACTGAATCCTTTTAACCTTTTTCCATTTATGTCTGAACATTAACACTTGGAAATATGCAGAACCAGGGCTTAACAAGCTAGAAGAGTTAGATTATGGATGTTACTGTGCTCCTTCAATTTCATTAAATGGCATGCAAGGTAATTATCAGTCATTGAGTTTCCCCTCCTTAGAGACAAACCAAAAGGACTCAATTATTGCTGCAAAATCCGAGAGGAAAAAGAGAGACAGATTTAGATATAGGTAGAGTTGTATCTATCTATCTATCTATCTATCTATCTATCTATCTATCTATCTATCAGATAACTAAGCTGTTTGCAGCTACCAGCAAGTGGGCTGTTCCAAAAGGACTATGGGCTACATAGCCCTGCAGTTGACTCCACATGGACATGAATGAACTGTAATGTCCAGAGATCAGAGTGAGCAGAACTGGCTTTTGGATGTGTCAGAGGGAAAACGACTACTTCCTTGCATTCCCCCCTCTTGCAGGTGAGGCAGAGAAAGATGTCAGATTGCTCAGTGGCCTGGCTCTCAGAAGAGCTGGGGTTCATATTCAGCTCTGGCAAATCCCATTGTGTCTCAGTGTTTAGCTCTGTAGAAGACACTGGTAGCTGCATCCTCTGTAAGAACTTTGAAGGGTCTGTCTGGGAGGGCTGTGCCCGGTGTACAGGCTCCAATTAGTAAGACTGGGTTTTGCCTAGGAAAAACTCAGAGCAGACCTTTGTTTCAAACAGCTACCATCTAACCGAATTGCTTTTATGCTCGTGGTACTGGTTGTCTTCTTGATCAGAAGATGCATTCTAAAATAAAGCCTGGGTTATTTTTTAGGGGCACAAGTAAAGCTTTAGACCATTTCCAGATGACCACTGTATAAATAATACTGTAAGGAAAATGGCAGATTTTGAATGTGAAGTTTCAAAGAGCTTCTTCACAAAGGACAGCCCGTGCATTTTACCTGGGGGGTCGGGGGGTGATTGGAGGGGCAGTGCATAGCCACCTACTTCTGAATGCAGCTCCATTTTATATGTCTTATTTATTTTCTTCTGTCAGGTCATTAGTCACAATGACAAAAGTATCTACCAGATACCTTGAAACAGACAGCATTCATGGCAACAGTGAGGAATTCCACAGGCTTTCCAGATCAGGCTCCTTTCGTCCAAGGGGGAATGGATTAAAACTAAAGGAAGATAGATTAGCTATTAGGGGGAAGTTTTTTACAGAGAGAGTGGTGAGGTGCTGGAACAGGCTGCCCAGAGAAGTAGTTGATGCCCCATCCCTGGAAGTGTTCAAGGCCAGGTTGGATGGGGCCCTGGGCAACCTTGTGTAGATCCAGGCCTGAGGTTGGTGTCCCTGCCTGTGGCGGGGGCTTGGAGCTCTATGATCCTTGAGGTCCCTTCCAACCCAGACCATTCTATGATTCTATGATTGTATGATTCTATGGTCATCTGAATAGTTAAATCAAACCCAAGTAGCACTATACTGAAGAAAGGCCTCCTTTTTTCATACCCTTTGTGTCCTTTGTGGATGTTTGCTCTGAAACCATTTGTTCAGCAGCCTGTATGAGTTAGCATGCAGATAATTGAAATGCTGCCATGAGGACCTGACCCCACCATTTGTATCACCTGAAACATGGGCTCGTGCTGTCCTTGTGTCTAGAATTAAGGCCTGTTTCCAAAAATATGTCCTGTTGCTGTTAGGCATTGCTGTTCTATCTCAACATAAGGTATTTTCCATGCGGAATTGGCTGAACCCACTCTAACAGTGATCACCCTATCTAACATATTTACTATGGGAAGATTACTAGACCACTAAGAAGAAGGGATACAGTTCAAAAGCTCAGCTGGTATGTGTTCAGATTTCATTGGATAAGTTTAAATAGCCCCAAAATAAATGCTTGAATCCGAATTGTGAAGCTTAACAAGGGCAGCTTCAGGATGCAGACCGAGGATTGCAAGGGAATTTCATGACTGGTTCCTCTCCTGGGTTCTGCCCTTGTGCTGCCTGTAGTCAAAAGTAAGGAGAAATGTTAAGATTTCCATCACTGATGACTGCAATGGCCCTTGCCAGGAGGAACAGACTTGTGGTTGTCTCAGCATGCTGGAGGTCCAAAGACCTTGATTCCCTTCCTAACATTTGGACTTCAGGGAGTTGCTTTCTCCTCAAGTCAAACTGTTTTCTCCTTGAAAATGAGACTCGATACCTCCCTAAGGAACAGGAGCAAAGTCCATGTGATACTTTGATAATGGCTGCTATTTAAAAGCCAAATAGAGAAACAAAATATCCAGTACAAACCTATATGGTCTTCTCAGTTTAAACATAACTTTCTGTATCCATGCAACTCACCTGAAATTCACAGAGAATCTGGCTGTGATAATTTGGGATTTCTGGTGGCAAAAGGTTCCGTTTCCTCCCCCCAGAAAGGATTTTTCTTAATGCATTGAAAACCAGCCACGCAGAAACCAACATTCCCTTGCGTTTGCATTGAAAAAGAGATGTGCTCATAAAATGCAGATGAGGGGCAGCTTTCCTGCAGTCACCAGTCAGTGTATTCAAAGCACTAACATATGTTATCTGCTAAAAGAAAATACCTAAAGTCAGATCGGTTCTGGCTCAAGACTACTTTTATTAGTCATTGAAAACATGACACCTTGTTCATCAGATGCAATTTGAAATGGATTCAAAGTTAATCTGCATAAGATCTCTCAGTTTCTTTTGAGTTGATTTTTCTCCTACATTCAGATTCTCCTCTAATTAATATTCACTATTGTCATATCCTCTATTTACACCCATGTTCTGTGACTGTTGGTGATCAAGATGATTATTCTTTTTCTTTTTTTTTTNCGACAGTCCCATCACAATTGCTTGGTTAATGGCAACACTGCTTGTGATCCCTGAGTGGGCTTCCATCCCAGTCCTGTTCAGGCCTACATCACTTAAACTTCTAACATCAGGCAAAGACGGAGCCATTATAGCCAGTAATGCTAAAGCACAAACAAGATTAGGGTAATAAATATCAAATATCAAAGCAGCTTCCACACAGCATATATCAGGCATGGAAAGAAGGAGTTTTTCTGATTCATCAGCAGCTCCAAAGAATAAAAAGCCTTTCTGACCACTTAAATGAAATATTCTGTTTGATCCCCAAACAAACTGTTTTATTTTGAAACTGAGATTTAAAAAAATGTTTTCAATTTTATTTCAAAGAAAGTTGAAAGGCATTTCAAAACAAAAAAGTTGTTTTGCAAAGAAGCACTGAATCCTTAATTTTGAGAATGTTACAACAAAAGATTTTAATTTTCAGGGATTTTCTCCTCAGTTTTTTGTGTGGAAATAAATTGGTGAAAGGGGACATTCCTAGAAAGCTTCAGTATTGACATATCTGCATTTTTCATGCAGCAGAGTCCTGATGAAAAAATCTTGCCTGCTCCAGTTAGTCCATCATTTCTTAAATCAGATGCCATTCCTTTACTTTCCCAATAGCAGTTATGTTTTAAAGGTGAATGCACAGCTTTCCTTGGGAGGAATACAGCCCTCAGCAGGACAAACTTCTAAATATCACTGTGTTCAGCCCCAGGATGGGCCATCCTGCACCCTGAGCTGCTGGTGTTACATTGACTCCTTGGGAATGGTGCAACTCAAACCAGAGTTTAAAATTACACAACAGTTTTCTACCAGTGCTAGCTCATTGAAAACGTTTCATATTCTAAAATTAGACAGGTAAACCATCAGCTGATGTCACCAAAGTTTAGCTGAAGTCAGTCTGTTTTCCCATTGCCCTTAAAGATCTGTAAGTGTCACCAGGCTTTGGTAGGACAGCAGTGCAGCCTTAGACTTGTAACACTCACTCCTCATGTCTCAGCTATGGGGTGCTTACAGAGGCATACAAACCCCAGCCTACTCAAGAAATGTAGAGATGCTGCAGCATGCCTGCTTCCTTACAATTACACCATTAACCTCTTAACTAGGTTTAATGTAAATAAAACTGACCAAAAAAAAATTGAGAATTCGCTCTCTTTGGTGTTACACTGATTACTTTCATTGAAATTAAACTCATTTTGAGATAGGGTCAGTTCTGTATTTTCCACAAGTTTGGCAACTGGAGAAACATCATTTTCCCTCAGTGTCCTGAGAACATCTGTGTTAGATACTTTTTGATACTGAGAGCCGAGCGGAGGGCATTGCTGAAGCAAATAATGGGTAAATAAATGGTAAAAATAACAGCTATGTGTTGGGTGTGTATATACAGTGTGTTTCTTCTGGGGGCCTCAGAGAACCCTATCCTTGCTCCTCTACAGAGGCAATGCTCGTGTTCACATGTTTCATGCCACGTGTGGGTGGAGGTGTGGATGTCCTACTGGAAGGGTTAAAGCAGAAGGTCTGCAGCAACCACACTCTTCTTAGACAGCAATAGGCAACAGCTGCTATTTGGGTTTTTCCTCTGCTTCCAAGAAGAAATACTTTATCTGTAATTACAGAACATTATTTGTATCAGGAATGCCGATGTGAAGATTTACTGACAGTTTTTTATCAACTTCTTGCCTGTGTGAAATAAATGCATGCTATTCCTTTCCACCCTTTGCCTCATGACTGCTCCATCTCTCATCATCCCTCTTGGAGAGATTTGATTCAGCATGGGGCAGTCAGAGAACTACAGCTTTGATCTGTGATTTCTGAGTGTGCTTATGGGTTATAAACTGGAGGTTAAGGATAATATCCAAGTTAGCACACTATGCAGCCTGTTACGTTGCACAGTCCCCTGCGATGCTTTAGATGCCCCCAAGAGCTTGCATCGGATCGGAGCTGTGGATCTGGATCTTCTCAGGTTGAGCAAGCTCCAGGGTCTAGGTCTTTCTTTTCCTGACTGAACACTTGGCTGGTGCTGTCAGCATTTCCTCCTTTCTTGTCATCGAAGAGAGATGTGTGTGCATCAGCCAAGTTACTCTGCCTCATTGCTGAATCAGGCACCGATACAGGAGGGTGAACTTCCACCTGAGAGATGCATCCTCTGGCTGCCCTGGAGAAGGACTTTACGTGTGCCTCTGGCAGCTCCAGCCAATAGCACTGAAGCCTTTCAGAGCTGTGAATTTGATCACTGGAGTCTTGGTGCCTGCAGCCAGCTGCTTGATTTTTTGGTAGAGCGGGACTGAGTTTCACGATGCCTTTGTTGCTCTTTGGATTAAGCCTCAAGAGACTATTTCCAGGTCTGTAGTTGCAACCTGTCAATCATGCTCAGCTTCTAGGTGCATAAAAAGTGAGAAAGAAGAACGCTCTGAGCCTCCCCAAATCCCTGTGTCAGTGTAAGCTTTTTCATCGCTCAATATCAAAGTATTCACAGTTAATCCTTCAACTCTTCCTGCAGGACCAACAAGTCTCTGAGTCAATTGTGCACACAGAAAAGAACCTCTTCCCCTCCAAAACAGGGAGGTGTTTTATAGCAGAAACTCTGCTAGACGCACGCACACACATCCAGCAACCCACTGAAATCAGAGAACGGCAAGGGCTATATATTTATATATTTTTTTTTCCCCTCTTGCCTCTTTGGCAAAAGGAGAGTGGGTGGAGACAGACACTTTGGCTCCACGTTCACCTAAAAGCCCTTTCAAACGCCCAGCGAGTTGAGCAACACGGAGGCAGCAGTTTCTGTCTTCATTTCTGCATGTTGACGGGGAGAGAGGAGAATTTTAACTGGATCAGCTCGTTTCCTGTGGTGAGGCACGGTTCACATGGGTGTAGCAGAAGCAAGGTGGATGCACAGCCACGAACGAGGGCTGTTGGGACACAGGGAAGCAGCAGTGAACTCGGACATGTTTTCATGTGGACGAACTCCTAACTAACGCTCCAAATCCCAAACTGAATCCAAACCTGATGCCGCCACGTGAAAGTAGCGGGAGGCTCCAGGTCTGGCTCACACCACCCTGCGATGCACAAGAGATCGCCTGCGCAAGTGGAAAGGCATGGGAGCTCCAAGCCACAAGGAAAAGGGCTGTTTGGTGGGATTCCAGCCAAAACCACTTCCATACAGGGATTGTTAATGAGGTCTATACCACTGTGTCCTGCCCACCTCTGATTTTTGTACCAATTCTTCACTGAAGGAAGATTTGTGTTATGGTTGTCTTGCTTGTACTCCTCCCAGCTGACCTTGTAGAGTGTCCTGCCCATCTGAAGAAAATGGCCAAGCCCAGGGAACTGATGTGGTCTAGGCAAAACGGAACAAAACACCTGCCCCCCAAGTGGAAAACTGCAGTGTGCAGCTTTCTTCTAGGGCCAGTTTGCCAAGATGGAAATGTTCTGGAGGCAAAGGGATTACACCAGACATGAACCTGTCTTGCTGTGTTTTGTAAAAAATTGGGTGTGTAGCGTACAGTTGCCTTTGGGCACGTTTAGCCTGCAAAACCTGTTCATCTCTGTAGAAAATAGGATTTACTGCCCTCAACTGCATCTTGAGAGCTCTGCTCCCGTACAGGGCGGTGTTTGTATTATTAAAAATAATTTCTAGCATGACTTTAAAATGTATACAAACGGGAAGAAATGCTATTCCTGCCTGGGAAGAGTGTAGAAGAAAGCCCTGACCACAGAGATGTGAAGCCAGAGCGCAGTGAGCCTTAGCTGTGTGTTTTCAGTGGCATGAGACGGATTTAGTTCCTTACATAAACTTCTCACAGCGTTCACTGATGTGTGAGGCCCAGAACGACTATTCCTTGCAAACAGAGCATCTGCTGCTGCCAATTTAAATATGTCTCCATGCATCCATATATCCACACTGAAATATTGCTAGTGTTTGTGACGATTTATTTTTCCCATTGTGACTAAGTTTCTCCATCCTTTTTAATGGGGCACAAACAGCACCACTAGCAAAAGCTGATGCTCCTGCTCGCTGCTCATACTACAATTGTCTATTCCAATTGATAGCAGATACATCTGTAGATTAAAAGCAACCTTTAAACTGTAAACAACCTCCCCATCTCTCTAAACACAGTTCAGTTTTTTTAGACACATCACATGTCCTCACAGATGCCAATGTTTATGTACCACTTCAAAATCTGAATGTCTGTCAAACTCATAAAGTAAAGAACTACTGTTGCTTGGAAAACACGGTGAAAATGGGTAAAACACCTGATATGGCTATCTGACCAGTAGACTTTAGCTGGCTTGATCCCCAGCTCTCACATGAGGTTGCTTGGTGATGCTCTGTGTTTTAGTGTTGTGGCTCTGAGATCATCAAGTGCACTTCCCGTAGTGATTCATGGTTGCATTTGGGCCCAAGAGGAAGAGGGGAAAGGGGAAAAGGGATGTGCGTGGGTACATGCAAAACAATCTGAGGCACGCAGCACAGGTGATGAAGCAAGGCAGGCACACTCTCCTGCACAGTCACTGGGGTGGGAAGACTGCTTGGAGGACAGGTGGCCAGCCATAGGTACGTAGGAGGAACCATTGTCTCTGTGGCCAGGATAGCTGGTACTCTAATGTGAGTGCTCTGTGAGATGCATAGGCTTACAGGCTACAACCCCCCTGCCTCCAAACCCTCAAAAGAGGAAAGCCAGTCACAGTCACACACAACTTCAGGTGGTTACTTTGGATCAAATGCTTCTGGGGTCCTTGGGAACCTGTGTCTCCCGTGCCTTACATCCCTCTTGGCAAGCTGCCTCTCTTTTGCTGCTTTTCCAAAGCTGCTGCCTCCCTCAGCATGCTGAGAGGAACACGTGCCTTCAATAGCCTGGGGTGGAAGGTTACCACAGACCAGCCAGCACAAGACAACGTGCTCCAACCTGGATGGGAGCAGCCCTTTCATGGGAGGATCTGGGGCAGTGGGCCACTCTCATTGGGAGAGGTGGGATGCTCAACAGAGCAGCGGGCAGTGATGAAGGCAAGGACCTGGAGATGGGAGCCTGACAAACTTTTAGAAGAGTTTAAGATTCTACTTCTAAACCTGATAGTTCACCCAGAAAGAGAACAAGGGTCAGATTCTGATCTCAGCAATGTCGTTGCACATATGGATGATTCCACTGATGTAAACTAATTCTAGAAGCGATAATCTTGCCTCAATTAAACTAGTAAAAGTCCCAGTGATGCAGTGGAGCTGAGAAATCTCCTCATTGAGGCACCAGAAGTGTGGTTTCAAATGCCAGTGTGTCAGACTCTGGAAGCCCAGCTCTGTCCTTGCCTGCATTCTGATTGGTATTTTGAGCCCAATGAGATGTCCCAGAGTCACAGCTAAATCTCACTTCTGTATGCTTTAAAGTGAGGTTGTACTGTTGGAATTATTTGAATAGTCACATAAATTAAATTAATTCAGCTCATACACCAGTTGGCACACAGGACAACAGGACTGGGCAGGTACTTCCAGGGCCACAGAACCTGATTCTGCTCAGTTATAGGCACCATCTCCAGCCCGTTTGCAACAGGGCAACATCAAAGTGGCACACAGCATTTGAGATAAGTTCTCACCAGGGACTTGTAAAATATTATTAATACACACCCTTATCTCCTTTAGCCACTAGTTCATATGATTTCTGCAAACATGGGTAGAAAAAGAATTAGATTATTGATTTGGAGTCAACTTGCAGTTGGCTGTGAAATTAAGTGTAAAGTGTACATAGACACTTTGGGTAAATTTGCAGCGTTTGAGAATAGTTACCTTTCTGTCAATAATTCTCTTTTGAAAGTATTTAGAAGATGGGCAGATGAAATCTTATTGTTACTTAAATTATAATGCACTGAACAATAACATATCTCTGTCATCATGATGATATTAAGACTCGACCATATCTAGCATTTAAAATTATCAAATAACAATGATTCAGATGCCACCATCTATAAAGCTTCTTGAATAATCTATAGTCAGTAAAGCTGGTCACACAGGAATAACCTAAGAACACAAGATGAAATGTGTGTGTCCATGAATTAGCTTAGTAAGCACTATTAAGTTGGATGGTGCAGTTGATAGTGGGAAAAGATGGCAAGCTACTTTTGTATTGGCAGTCAGGATGTGTTGAGGGGTGAACCCATGGGGATAGATCCAGGTACCCATGCATAAATGATCCTCCCTGGCCAGCAGCTCCCATGTCCACTGCCAGACAGACCAGGGTGCATTATCTGTCCATTGGAATGTGTGCAGAGGACTCAACATCAGATGTGCATCATATCCAGTCACACCACACATGTGGAGTCAAAGGCTCATGTTCTCCTGCCCTGCCTGGGGTCCTGAACACTGCACAAGGCTCTGCAAGCGAGTGCTCAGAAGGATTGCCCCAGTGTAGCCTGGCAGCCCTGGTCATACTGGGGATACTTGATTCCCTGCTCACCTGCGTTAGTGAAGTGGGTGTTGCCAGGGACCAACTGTACAGAGGTTGAGTGGTAAGTGCACATGGACACCTTCAACACTTTTGCTTCAGGATACAAATCCACGTCCCCCATCATGCCTCATAAGTTACAGTGAACGTAGCTGAGTGCTGGGAAGGAGGTGACAGGTAATCAGGAATAGTATCGCAGCACAGACTGGAGGCTGGGGCTTGCACAGGTGTGATGCTACGGATGGTTCTGGCCTGTGAGCAGGCACCATTCTGAACCAGACAGAGCACATAGGTCCTGTAGCTGTGCATGAAAAGAAGGATCAGTAATTTCTGAGGTGAAAAGACTTCTGCAAGCAGAGATGAACTCCAGTCAGTACCAAACATTTGCAGATGCTGCAAAACATTTCCTGTGCTCCAGTGGCATCATCTCTCATGTGCACACACATATGCTAGCATGCAGGAATAGTGTCCTTTGTGCATCCCCTTCACTCCTTTGTGCTTTCAGCTGAAAACCTTTGCCTTGAGTGCAGTGACTGCTTCAAAATGCATTCCCTTCCTGAAGCAGGTGACTGTGTGGAAAAGTGCTGCAGGATGCTCCTGTACATTCTTTGGGGAGCATGAACATAGGAGAGGGCAGGGGCAAAAAGAGGGAGTGGGACACTTGGCACAACTAACTTATTTTTTCCAACCTGCCTTTCCCTGATGTGCTGGAGCTTGGAGGTGTTCATTGGAGGGAAAACCAAGTAATTTTCTCCCTTTCAGGAATTAGTATGTCCATTTTCCCAGCAGTGATGTTTTCAAGCACAACTACAGCTCAACGTAAGCCTCAAGAACTGCTGGACTGACCCAATGTCATCGCAGTTGAGAAATGTTGATTAAACCGATTGTGTTTCAAAGCCCAGAACTCATCATGTCTCATCATTCTGGCTTGGTTTTAACTGTTCCCATCAATTTATTCTTCTCTTACAGAAAAATGCCAGGTTGTTACGAAGGATGCAAAGGGATTTCAGCACTATTCCCATCACAAGTGCTAGGGCTGAAGCATTCACTGAGCAGCTCATGAGCAATGCCCAGCCCTGTCCTCCCACAGGATCTGATGGGCTCACGGCCTGCTACTCAGTTTGGTATGGGGCTGAGGATCACATCACGGAAGAGATAATAGAGATATTTGCCTCAGAAAGACTACATCAGCATCTCTGTGCTTGGGACTTTCTCCAGCCAGCAGGACAGGGTGGCCACATCATGACTTCTCTGGCATTCCTGATGTCAGGAAACAGTCTGCTGTGGAAACGTGAGCTATGTGGAAAAACAGCTTGGTCAGGAATTCATCCAGTTGGTCGGGGACTCACCCTATCTTCTCACGAACAATGGTTGCACCTGTACAGTGAGCTGGGCACTGCTGAAGCACATGGGAACATGGATCTCTGTGCCCTCACCACAGCCTGTCCCATCATCATGGGCTCCCCACCGTGAGTTTTTTAACTCCATGTCACCTTACCTGTGACAGTATTAATAGTGATCTGTCCTGAAAGTCTGTGTGTCTTTCCTATTGGCATCCAAAAAGAAGCAGCACCTCCCAGTGCAGAACAAGCTAAAGGGGATAAAAATAGCAGAGGAAGAAGCAGCCAGGGAAGATATGGGGGTCCTTTCCTTGGTGGGCTCCAGCTTACTTCTTGGAGAAGAAGCAAGGCTAACGACATGTTGTGGCTTAACCCCAGACAGCAACTAAACCCCATGCAGCCGTTTGCTCACTGTCCCCATGGTGAGATGGGGGAGAGAATCAGAAGACTGAAAATGAGAAAACTGGTGGGTTGAGACAAAGACACTTTACCAGGGAAAGCAAAAGCCACACACACAAGCAAAGCAAACCAAGGAATTCATTGCTACTTCCCATGGGCAGGCAGGTGTTCAGCCACCCCCAGGAAAGCAGGGATCCATCATGCATAACGGTGACTTGAGAAGATAAAGCACCATCACTCCAAACATCTTCCCTTTCCTTCTTCTCCCCCCACCTTTATATTCTGAGCATGATGCCATATGGCATGCAATATCCTTTGGTCAGTTGGGGTCACCTGTCCCAGCTTCGTCTCCTCCCAACTCCTTGTGCACCCCCTGCTCACTTGCTGGTGGGGTGGTGTGAGAAGCAGAAAAGCCCTTGGCTCTGCGTAAGAACTGCTCAGCAGTAACAAAACCATCCCTGTGCTATCAGGCAGCATAGGCCAGTAAAAAAAGATGTTTGGAATTTCTGTGATGTTTGTCCTTCATTGTGATAAAACTTAACAAGGGTTCATCCCCCCTGTCCTCAGAAAGGTTTACAGTTCGCACACACTTCAGATCTATTTTGCAACTTGTGGTAGGTGTTGTCAGCTTCACAAATTGCGCTAATGATTATTACAGCCACAGTTCTCTCTGATAGTATCATATTTCTGTGTGCTTCCATTCCCTCACACCTTCCATCAGCATGTGACACTGTGTCAGTGCCCGGGTGTGCCTGCAGTGGCTGCCTACCACTCCTCTGACCTCAGTATCAGGATTGACGAGGAACAGACCTCTGAACATTGTGAAACCACTGTCTCATTCTGGGAAAGCATCTGCAGAAAGTATCTTGGGACACCGCCCTCCAGGCTTCCCCCTTGAATTTTTCCATTACTGATGTTAGTATGAGTCCAGTGATGGTAGCAGGGGCTACCATGGGAGTCTCCAGTGCTGCAGTGTGTCCTGGTTCATTCTAGGTGACACAAGGGCAGGAAGGTTGAAGACCAGTTTACAAAGCGTCCCCCCCGTCACTGCAGAGGCACCTGTGGCCATGACTGTCCCATGTTACAGGGAAGGAAAAAAATGTTGGGTGGAGGTCGCTGGAGGCCACTCTGTGTGTACAGGGCTGGCTGGCTCCAGGAAGGTATGTCCAAGGTGCAAGCCCACTGAAGCATAGCCTGTGGGGCGAGGTTGTCCCTGAAGCACCCAGGATGGGAGACCAAATGCCTGAGTGTGGCCCCAGACTTCCACCTGTACTGTCCAGACAGGTGGAATAAGAAAGTCTTCTCTAGCAGCAGGTCACCTGAACTTAGCTTTTCTCCTTGGCTGGGGAGCCTGGTACAGGAAGTTGTAGGGCCAGTGCAGCCACTTGCCATGCCAGGTCTTCCAAGGCAGCAAGGTGCTTCCAAACCAGGAACCTCTGCAAACCATGGCCTTCCTTCTCCACTTCCAGCTACACTCTGACGTTGGTTTTGCTGTCCTGTTGCAGGTTTACTTTCCTTGTGTGTGAAAATTGGTCTTGCTTTTCTGTTTCACTTCCCTTTTTAGACAGGTATCTAAGTTCTCCCACAGCTCTTCCCAGTGACTGAACTGAAAGGTGAGGTTTCTCTAACTTTGTACAGTCCTTGTGTCTTCTCAACACATGGTAATTGTGTTTTGAGAGTGATGAGCACTGTGACCCTGATTATTTACATTCATCACCTAGTTAGTTTTATTTGTGTCTGTATTTGTGGGCTAATTACCCAGACACACACACACACAGACAGAAACCACTTTGGCCCATTCCCAGAGATAAAGTAACCTAAACTATGCATTACCAGCATGCTCAAAGGTTCACTCTACTATTTATCTGGTAGATCTTTATAATGAAATTGTTTAATACACCTTCAAATGAAAATACAGAACCACTATAACATGCCGAAGGCAATCAAGTCACAGCACAACAAAGTCTTCCCTAGTGTAAGTCACACCACCATTGGGTGCCCATCTGAAACTCCAGAAACTACAGCCCTCCTCCTGTGGACACTGATAAACCACGTGGCGTTTCTCACCCCAAAGCAGGTGTCAATTCTCCCACCTTGCCATGGTCCTGCCACTCTTTTCCACCGGTTGCATTTAAATGGTGATTTTTTTTGACTCTGTAATTGGTAGAGGACCTGGGCAGTCTCAGGAGGAAGGTCATTCATGTGGGAGACTCTGTGTTGGGAGTGTACCAAGAGCTTCCCTGTATCCAATAGTCTGAGCCAACTTGGATATCTTTTTCTACCTTGTCCTCCCTATATAGCCAGATATCCCTGTAGAAGCCTGACCAGGGAATCTGAGAACCTTCTTCAAATTACACACAGGGAAAAATATTCTGGACCATACCTTTGGAGGAGATGCTGTGGGGTGGCTGTGGGTGAGCACAGCTGGAGGGGAGCTGCTAGCTGGGAGCAAGCAGGGAGCTGTAGGTGAATGGAGCGTGTGGTTAACCTTGCTTTTTAAACACCACTTGTTCAGTGGGAAAACATGAACAGGATTTTTGGAAGCTTATGAACATTTGTAAGATTTACAGTGATGTGTGCTTCACTGCTTAGCAAGCCAGTGAACCCCAGGGCTTCACTATCTGTAGTGTTAAGGAGGATTTTCCTAAAGTGCATCGCTTGAGTCTGAGTACAATTAAAGTACATTACCGCTTCCTTACACTACCAAAACACAGGTCAGATGTTTTTCTTCTCAGCAGTGGCCTTTAACATTCTTGAGGATGGTTCTCCTTCAGAGTCCCTTCTGATATTTTTCTCAGTCCCTCCTCAAAGGACATCTTAGATTGTTTGCCTCTGGGATGTCTCTGAGAGCTCCTCACTTTCCCTGATGTACAGTAGCCAAACCCAAGTGTGTCCTTGCACCTGAAGCTGGACTAGTGCTTTATGGAGCAGCAGGACGCCTGCAGATGCCCATCAAGCTATGGCTCCTGTATGGGACCACACTGCAAACACTCAGTGCAAAGTCTGACCTCTCTGCAGTGTCATGACAGGGTTGACTCACTCTGCCTGTGATACATTATAATGCTTGTCTTGTTTTCTGAGGTTTTCTCCATCTTGTGCTTTTGCTTGACTATTGCTACCTAAATTTAGCACTTTGCACGTGCCTCTGTTAAATTTTCCCCTTTTCTTCCAAGTCTATTGCTTTAGCTTGTCCAGATCAATTTGAATTCAAGCCTATCCTCCAATCTGCCAGCAACCTCTGCAGTAACGTATCATCTGTAACTGTAGCAAGAGTGCTTTCTACTTCATCACCCAGCTCACAAAAGGGGAAAAAAAGCACAGCAGTGTGTTTAAGACAGAACCTGGCAGGAACTGGTTTTATATTTTAGTGTTGAAACACTGAACTCCTCCCTGGGTATAGTACCCAGTCAGCTGTGCACCTACCCTCTGGTGTTTCTCTGTAGGTTGCTTATGAGAATGCCATGCACAGAGGGGACAAAAGGCTTACTGAAGTCCACCTAGACAGCCCTGCCAGACTACATGAACATACCAGCCAGCTGAGAGCCTTCGGCCCTTTTCTATACCTGTGTGGCTATGCTGCTGGATGCACGGCCCAGGCTGTTAGAGGGATGTGAGGCGTTCACAGTTCAGGAAAGGTTTAGACTCACTCATGGAGGATGTCAGTGGATGTCATTCATTGTGATGGCATGAAGGCCGTCTCCTGCAGAGAGACCCTGATGATAGCTATAGGCTGAGGGGTAGAGCAGAAGCCCAGCCTAGCGCCGCCAGAAGTGGGTTATCTATTAATTAGGTCAGCACTAGCAGGATCCATTCGCGGTGGATAATGGAAGTCTGGTTTCATGAATCCATGCACCGTGTTTTGGTCTAGATTTACCTAAACCTGGTGCTAGAAACCAAACACCCAATGAATTCTGAAGCCAAACCCATGCACTGTCTCTTCTTTAAAGGCCCCATGCCACTTGCATAATGCATAATGCTACATGACTGTTGGTAGGTCTCAGTGTGAAATAGTGAAATCTTGGTTTCTATTATTTTTAAGCAGGTTTTTTTTTTCCCCTGCAAAACTGTAAGCCAGAAGCATGTGATTAAAAGGCCAGAGTAAGGTAACGAACGTGCATTTCACTGCACAGTACGTTATATGTTGGAAGTGAAAGCCAGAAATCACAAGCTTTTCAACATGCCACAGAACATGATTGCTCTTAGATACTGGCCTGCTTTATTTCCGAGATTTTAAAAATTACATTGTGAATACTCATACTGATCATAATGAAACGATTGCCTGGGAAGTGTGAATTCCATTTAGTCTTTTCAATGAAGCACTTAGTGGGCTTTGTACTGGGTGGGCACGACCTTAGAAAAGGCCTATCATTTGACTATGAAAACATGGCTTAGTTCCAGTGCTAACAACATAGCTCTGCTAGAATAACTTTGGTGGGCGCAGTGACCTATAATTTTTATAACATCATTGAAAAAAGTATTTTCCTTACAGCAGTGTTACTTGTGTACTGGATAATTTTTTTTGGTATGCATTAATAATACTGTCTTGATTAAATGTTTTTAACAAAAAGGATGAAAAAGCATCTCAGGATAGTTGTTCCAGTGCAGGGTGAAAGCCCTCAGGCCCCACGTTGGCAGTGTTCAGTACTCAATTCTATTATCTCTCCATTTTGCTTTTTTTTTGGTGAATCTCAACACAGCAATTTGAGTCACATGAGCTGTATACTATCAGGGGGTATAAAATTATGATGTGGAGGAAAATATGGCACTGTGCATTCAGGAATACAACCTGAAAAAGGCACTGGTGGAATAGAAATTGTTCCTCTGCCCCCATTCCCGCTTGGCCTAGTTACAGTCTAGCTCTGAATACTTCAGTACCAATTCCTGATTGCCAGCAGAGTTAATGGGCCCTGGGAATGGTACATTTGCCATCAGTTCACACTGTTGGGTTGGGTACCTTTTCTTCATGCCGCTGACGTGGATGGTGAGACTGACTATCTTTCTAGGCTGTGTCCTCCAACTTACATCATCACGTTGATGAAAAGAATGTAAAATGCAGCCGTTTCAGCTGTGAGCCACTATGACTGCACAAGGTGGAGGGCTCATGACAAGTATGGAGGGCTCACAAGTATGCATGCTCACTGAAGAGGCAACAGAGGAGATGTTTTTGTGTTGGCTCCTAAGGTAGTGGATGAAGGTAAGTCACTTTTTGGTTCCATTTGCCTTGATATAATCCTGCTATTAGAAACTCCAAGGGAAAATATTTCAACATGGACAGTCTTCAGTGATCAGATGGTAATGAAACACAGAAGAATTTGGTAGGGTTGACTGGATCTCAGTGTGCCTTGATGCAGCTGTGGCTTGGATTGAGCAGAACTGATTATAAGTCCATTAGACAAGGATAGGATCCTTGGATCAGAGGTTGGGGAACCAGCTAGTTAGAGGAGCACAGATGGCTTTTTTCTCCATCAGGTTTTTCTTTGTATTTCTTTGTTTTTCTTTTTTCTTTTCTTTTTTCTTTTCTTTTCTTTTCTTTTCTTTTCTTTTCTTTTCT